>APFE030658376.1:225863-250640 GCA_000404065.3 Pinus taeda
TATGCTCTCGCATTTTTATTTTTCCTGTGATTTAGAATTCGTATGCAAGTAATTTCTGTACGGGGTTAAAACCTACACGTTTAAATGTTGAAAGTAGAGAGCTCCAGAGCTTAATTCCAATTTTGCATGCACTAGCTTAATTCAGATTTCGAGTCCATTAGCTTAGTTTAGATTTAATCTTTATGCCCTTTTGATTTAGTGATTCATGTTTTCTCTTGATCAAAATTAGAATAGATAAATGAAAGTTTTCTACTATACATAATTTGAGTCCCATAATTAGCATTTTATAAGTCGAAGTGATTTTACTAGGAATAATGTTTGATTTGTTTCTGTACTTAAATTACAAGTTGATTTCTTACTCTAGTCTAGGTTAGATGCTCTAATCCTATGTTACGTATGTGTGTGCCTCTAAGTCTTATGACCCCAGATTGATAATTTAATGTTGGAAACTATAACACATATAATTTCCCCAACAAAAACCTTGGGTCATATTTGGCCGTGAATTTTTCCACGATAGGGGATCTACTTGGTTTGGTATTACTTCCTCTTGATAAAAAACTTTAAGACCAGGTATTGGAGGACATTCCTTTGTATCATGTTTTTCTTCACATATAGCACATGTTTCTACACTTTTTAAGTCAAGAGGGAATTCTCTCAGAGCATGTTTTTTTCTACATTTAGGACAAAAGATTGATAATGCAACATTTTCAACCTTTTTCTAATTTTGTACTCTAAGGGTATATATTTGTTCACTAAGACTTGCCAAAATGTCCATTTTAAAGTTGTCAAGAAAATTTCCTAATTCAACCCTACTTACTGTCCCAGCTGCAGATTTATTAATCCTACACGTGAGAGGGTCTCTTGTATTTTTTCGAGTTCTTGCCTTACCTCTTGAAATGTGTATGCATAACTCACAAATTTCTCCAAATGATAATTTTAGAATATCTCCCTTACCCAACAAATTGAGCAGATCAATCCACTCATCCCTAATGGATTTTAATAAGAGAGATTTCAAAGTTTCTTCATCTAATCCGTGCATTTTGGCCCTTTTAACATTATAAGAAAATATTTCAATGAAATCTTCAATATTTTCATCTTATCTTTTGCATCATTTTAAATACTTCCTTAAGATTATGGGGCATATAATAGTCCTTATATTTCTCTAATAATGTAGCTTTCATTTGTTGCCATGTCCTTATAGAATTTACTCCTAATCCCATGAACCATTTTAATGTTGCATCCTTAAGAGTTATTGGAAACAATTTCAACTTTTGAGTGTCAAGCAAGTAATCATAAGATCTACACGAGACTTCAAATTCAAAGAGAAATGTTTCAAGATCGTCACTTCTTAATCCATGAAAATTTGGAAGGATGGAGGGTGAGATGTTTTTCATTCTAGAAATCCAAAAGGTTCTGAATCTCCTCTACCTCCTCCTCTCCCTCTTCCTCCACCTCTTCCACCTCCCATATTTCGTCATCTTCCTCCTCCAATCCTAGGTTGTTCACCATTCATATTATGTACCTCTCCTTCCCCTTCTCCAGCCATTGTATATTCTTCAAAACTAATACAGGGTTCCAAATTTGGGTTTTCTAATTCCTCTTCTAGTTCTTTTGGTTCTTCTATCAATGGTAAATTAAAATAAGTTTCTTCCTCCTCTTCTTCGCTAGGTATTTCTAGTTCTTGTCCTAGAAGTTTATCTCCAGTTGAAGATAGGAAAATTACTTCTTTTGTTGGGGATGTAGGATCCTCTTCTTCTATTATTGCTTCAGTTGATGAGCTTGGTGAATATCTAGGTTGGATTTCAGATTTGAGTACGTCGGGAAGTTTATGTTTTCCTGAAAATGATGGAATATGAGTTTGAGTGGGTGGTGTGGCACTACGAGGTTGTGGTGGAGTGAGCGATGATATTGGAATTAATCTTTTACCTCTAACTACAAATCTACCTCTAGAATCTCTTTCCCTATGCATATCATTTTTGTTTTTTTAAGTAAAAAGAAAACACTCCTATATACACTTCCCCAACAACGACACCAAAATGTTTGACAATTTAATTGACCTTAAATTGCTTACATAAATTATCAACCAGGGCTAGTAATCTGATGAAGTGTAAGTACATCATATGTGCTAGAAGCCTTTTATTCTAAATTAAATTGAGTTATTGAGATGCACATGTCTTCTATGAGTAAATTAGTTATTCCTAGAAAATAAGATTTCTAGGATTAACTCTATAATGATGATCACACTCTCTTGCTTAGAACTACTTTTTCTTATATAAATCACACACTTTGCTTTGAAATAAAGAAAAACTCACACCTTTTCGTATATGTAAATCAATCTCCCACTTGATGTAAATGAAAATTAATACCACACTTTGCATAACTAATATTTATATATGCACACTCAATTACAAAAAAAAAACTACTATTTAATCTCATCACACATCTATATAAACAACAATCATACTTGTTTGAAAACAATAGTGAAACAAACTCATGCTTAGAATACATTCACACTTGCTTGAATTATAGATCACACATGCTTGAAATTTAACATCCAATTATGCAAATAAATCCTTTGTCTATAAAAAAGATAATTTTTTGTCTAATTGATTAAAGTATAACACTATGTCATTGCTTCTAATCTCTATCCATGTGCATCTAGAATCTATCTATGAACAAATAAATGATTAGTTGAATGAACTTAATTCAAATTAGGAAGAAATTAGAATGCAATTAATTAATTTAACAAACAAGAAGCTATGAGAACATAAATATACTAAAAACGGAACAGAAATCCTTATTACTTGAGGGGGCCCTGCACGACAAGTAGGAAATCACACTATTGATCAAACACTTAACCACACATGATAAACAAAATGATTATTTTATAAACAGATCGTTAAAAACATAGTTTAAGTCTCATTTTCATGTCCTCACTTAACAACCTTTTCATTTCTATCGAGAGGCATATTTTTAGAGCTCATAGCAATAAATTGTTTAGAGCTATATTCCTAAACCCTTTCAACATAAACTATAATTAACTTGAAAATATATCATAACATAATTCACTCATGATTTTCTATTATCAAAGCAAATCATGAGGCATAAATATCGTTCTCGCTCTCCTATTGTCGGCTAAAGAGGTTTACTTCATCTTTGACCACATCACCAGGACCTGCTTCCATCGATCTGGTTCATGAGAGTAGGAGGAAATTGTTGAGTTGCATCAATTTCCACGTACCCATATATTTTGCTTCCCACTTGGAACCTTGGAACTTGTCAAACCACGGACTTGGCTGTAGAATCATGTATTAGCTACATAATCATTGCAATTCAGTAGCTGAAGTAAACATTAAACTAAATAATAAAGAACATTATCAATTTATGAAATAGAAGACAATTGTATACCTGCCATGTCATAATTCATGTGATTTGATGCCCAATGTGTGATAATGAAGATAAAAAATAAATAGATAAAGTGAAAAAGGGTGTAAAAAAGAAGCAATTGTGAGGCTCAACAAATACTTACAACATTGTTAGCAAATAGAATATATTCAATAGATACCAACATGTTTTCAATTTTTTGTATATCCATTGTATTTTGGTACAAACTACCTCAATGAATTTGGAGGCAACAGGAAAGTTCAAAACAAATATACTATGATTATAGGATGTAGAATAAATTTCTAAAAAATGTATCCAAGCTGCAATGAAATATTGCTATTTTGAAAGATGGAATCAAATTTCTACATTGATTGAAGGGAGAAAAGGTTTTATTGATATGCAAACACTTGTAGAGAGGAACAGGATGAGTTCCATAATATGGCAGTTTTCCTTTTATGGTTTTAAAATTCTCAAGCTATCCATTTCCACTTGAATTTCTCCTAAGTTGCATCCTATTCAATGTAGAAAAGGAATTAAAGTGCACATGGGTTCATTGTTTTAATCAAAGGAACAAGTTTGACTCTTCCATGATAAAAAACCTAGCATAGGATAAAATAAGTTTTACAAAAATATATACAGCCTAGAATGCAGCCTTACTTGTTTGGAAAATTGGAACCAATTTTCTATGTTCATCGAAGTGAGTGAAGCTTTATTAAAGTGAAAAAAATTATAGATAGGAAGCACCCTGAAGTTGAGTTCCACAAAATTCTTATTGTCCTTTAAATATTTTGATACATAATCTCTAATCTATTACTACTAAAATTCTTCCTAAGTTTTTCCCCCAAAGATAACCTTGTGGAATTTTCTTCCCCTACCACACCCCCAACACCCCCACAAAAAGAAGAAGGATGGAGCATGGCTCAAATGCCAACCAAAATAGTGGTTTGTAGCTACAAGGGACTCAACCATATTTCGACTTGTGACCTATCCCGTCTACAACATTCCTTGGGAAGATGGTTCAACCTGGTGCCGCTCAAACTAGAAAGGGTTCTTGGAGGGGATCCTAAAGGGAAAATTACTAGGTCAAGGGAAACAATGGATAAATGGCCCACTATCACCTGAGATGAAACTCCCTACTCTTTATGAACTTTCACCAATGGGAGGAGACCTAGAATGAAGGGAATCACTAGATGAATAAGTCAATCAAGGGGTAAAGAGTGATTCCTAAGGGCCTATTCACAAGAGCGACTCAATATTGTGGCTTGCTTGCTTGAGAAGCAAGGTGTAAAGCTCTCTAACAAGGGAAAGGGTATTTCAAGGGAGAGGGTTTTGCAAATATGAATTATGAAGGAGGGACCTAGTCCAAGAGATCCTTGTGAAAACTTGGATTCCAAGTGGCCTTTGTGAAATTTTATACAAAAGGTTGTGGGACCACGCAGGACCAAGTGGACCCAAAATTAGGTCAATGGGGTGGATTTGATCAATCAAGGGTATGCTTGACCTAATTGAGGGGAAGAATAGGATCAAAGGAATAAAATTCAATAATCTTAATACAATGATTGCAATGAGGTGATTATCCAAGGGAATCAAAGGGCAAGAAACAATCTTGGAGAAAGGGCTTGAAGTATATTGAGATCCCACCATTGGAATGGCTTCAAATTTGGAGGGCTCCTAGGAGACACAACAGCATTGTAGAGGCTAGGATATCAAATTTTTGTCATGGGTAAGTTGTGAGAAATGTGATGCCCCAGGTCCCCTACGGAGGCTAGGCCTAGAATAAAGAGGGAGAGGTGATAAAGATTATGCTTTTTTGTGATCACCTATGGAGGACAAGTGCCTAATACTTTGGGAAAAATGGAGTCAAGATGATTCCAATGCTTGGAGTGATTTCACTTGGTTAAGAAGACCTCTAGAACAATTTCGCACGACAATTACGGCATGGGACAATTGCTTCAAGGTCTTTATACTTCGATATGCAATATCTGATGACTTTTCGAGATAAAATTTTAACAAAATATCTCTAGGAACATTCATGTATTCAAACATGGCCAATGACATGATGCAACTGTAATAAAAGAAAAATTGCCACCATTTCACACAAGAAAAGCATTGAGTTTCAGCCTAGTATAGCCAAATGCCCTAGCAACATGCATGTGACATAAGAAAAAGACAAAGTAGCATTAAAAGAGCACTTACATGTGAGAAAAAATATATCCAATCATCATCATATGCCAATATAGAAGTTCTAAGACAAAAATGAAGATATACAAACATAAAAATTCATCTATCCATTCAATTCCATCCTCTGCAAAGAATAGCGAAAATATCACAAGAGAGAATGATCCAATCCAACTGATGATGAGAGAATGAATCACTTATCATCTATTTATACAGCCTTTAATGAGTTCAATTTAGATAATTTGGTCTAATTTAGCCCATAAAATAAAATAATGTGCATAATAACAATACTTTTGGTGACGAGCCCACCAAATAGCTCAATAATACAAAAATGAACCTCTCAATAGGATTGAATGATCAACTAAATGAGTTGTTGGGCCTTTGAGGAGGCCTAATGAAGTCCAATAGGTGCCATGATGAAGAAATGGACTCCAAACATAGTGGACAAAGGGTTGGCCCCTTGTTTTCCAAGCAAAAACTTGTGGTGCTCCCAAGTGGGTATGGGGGCACAAGATCATCCTCATGGGTCTCCAAATGGATCAAAAGTGACTATAGATCATATATAAGGGCTAGAATGATGATATAATCCATCCCTCTGCAATGAGGAACAACCCTCTGGATCTTGGAACATCTTCCAAGTGTATGGTACATCTCTAGAGCCTGCTGGGCATGGTGAACCAAGTGCATCATCCTCATCCCAAAGGTGGAATAGGAGCAATAAATGAGCTTTTTTGGGGATCTATGAAGTAATCTTGGCTATGGTGGAAGCCCATGGCTCTCAATGCTCACCGTATAAGTGCCAATGTGGCCCTTTAGAGGGCTAGGACCACATATAGGGAGACCAAGTCCAAAATGGGGATCCATCTACAATTTTGCATAAGATCCAATGCATCGCCTTGCCCTCTAATATAACAAAATAACTAGAACAATCAAGTAAAATAACTTAGAAGTCATGGAATTAATGGGGCACTTCATAGTGGTATGCCCTTCCATAGTGGGCTTTGGTATGCACAAGTGTCTCCAGGCTTGATAGGGGGTTAGCCAAGGACCCTATTTGGTGGTTTCAACCTCTCGAGGGGGTTACATGTTCATGGTACATCCCTCAAATGGTATGTTGAAAATGATATAATAATGGAGTGGAGTAGGGATCAGGGGAAATCATCCAAACCACATACCATGGTTCATGGGTAGTTATAATAAGGGAAGCCCACAAGTGGGTATGTGAGTGTAGGAGGGAGAAAAACGTGGTACATGAGTTACCATGGCCTTTGGATTTACACCCTTCTTAATATGCATTTTTCCTTTTTTATCTTCATAACTGCTTAGGGCTCTAGGGGATGGGAGCATGATGTGTAATATGTAGCAGCAAGTACCCCCTTAAGGTGGGGAGGTTCATCACCCACTAGGGATTGGGACAATCATGGGTTCCTTAATGATAGAGGGGGATCATCTAGGGCTCATAGGAACCAAGATGATGGTCATGAATAAGGGGTAGAGCTCATGTTTGGATTTTTCCCATGTGCTATATTTGTATGTCCCAACCATCTTTTGCATTGGGTGGTACATTTCCTATTTAGAGTGGCCAAATTGTGTTTTTTATTTTCGTTTTAGGTGCATTAGCCTCCAGGGCATCGTTTAAGACCCAACCTAAGGTTTGTTTGAGGGGAGGGGGAGGAAAACCCTATGTGGACCTGGATGGGGAAATAGATTAATGGGACTAAAATGAGTGGAAGGGGAGTAATGTAGGTGGTATTGGGAAGTTGGACCAGGCAACCAAAATCATGATTTCCCATGTAGTGCCAAGCCAAAGCCAAATGGTCAATAAAGGAGATCCCACATGACTAGGATACAAGGGTAACCATGAAATTAGGGAGTGGAGATAAGAATACAAGCCTAACCCACTCTTTGCATTGAATGCCCCCACCAATCCATGCCCAAAAGTGCCCATGACAAGTAAGGATAACTCCTCAACTATCCGAATGAAAATACATACCTTTGGGGTTGGGAGGCCCACCTTCAAACATACATTCATAACATATGGGCGAGGGACCACATGGTTAGCTCAGGTGGTGTAGAAAATGGCACATCAATCTATCTAAGGGATGCAAGGGGAGGCTAGTTTCTAGCTAAGGACCATCTAGGAGAAGAAAATTTCTTCTATATACACTACCCACAGGTGGTGGGTAACACAACCAATTGAACTAACCCTTGGGGATAGATTCTTCCTAATTTGCATCCTCTTCAATGGAAAAAAGGAATTGAACAACTTATGGGTTCATTTGTTTAGTAAGGAGGAAGTATTTCAGCTCTTCCAAGACGGAAGATCTAGTATATGTAACACAAAAAATTTCACTTATCTTTTGCATAAATGGATGAGTACAAAGAGGGGCCTAACATGTGATGTGAACTAGATGATTATGAGTTCTTTTTTGCTATTTGACTTATCTAATTTTGGGAGGGACATTTTATGGGGTATCCATTAGGGGAATGTCTTTAGTGGTTGGAGGTGGATTGATAATTGGTTTTATACTTTCTCTGAGATTTAATTTTTATTAGTAGATTCACATCAGCCAATATGGTGTAGGTTTGGATGTAGAGCATGGAGAATATAATGATAGTGAATGATTCATTGTTATTTTGAGCTACATTTCTTTTCTCAAATTTTGTAATTTTGTTCAATAGTATATTTCGTATTGTACATTAGATAACATTTAATTTTAATATATGTTGATCTATAGAGTTTTCCATTGTTGCATTGTAGAATGTATGAGAGAAACTCTTTAGATTTCTTCACATGGAATCTTGAATCTTGAACAATGAACAGTAATGTATGCATTTTAGTTTGTATTGATTTTATGTTTTTATATATATATATATTATTGTACTAACCCTTGGGGATAGATTCTTCCTAAGTTGCATCCTCTTCAATGGAAAAAAAGGAATTTAACAACTTATGGGTTGATTTGTTTAGTAAGGAGGAAGTAATTTAGCTCTTCAAAGACAGAATATATAGTATATGTAACATAAAAATTTCACTTATCTTTTTCATAAATGGATGAGTACAAAGAGGGGCCTAACATATGATGTGAACTAGATGATTGTGAGTTTTTTTTTGCCATTTGACTTATCTAATTATGGGAGGGACACTTTATGGGGTATCCATTAGGGGAGCGTCTTTAGTGGTTGGAGGTGGTTTGATAATTGGTTTTATACTTTCCCTGGGATTTAATTTTTATTAGGGGATTCACATCAACCAAGATGGTGTATGTTTGTATGTAGAGGGTGGAGAATATAATGACAGTGAATGCTTCGCTGTTATTTTGAGCTACATTTCTTTTCTGAAATTTTGTACTTTTGTTAAATAGTATATTTCATATTGCACATTAGATAACATTGAATTTTAATATATGTTGATCTATAGAGTTTGTCATTGTTGCATTATAGAATGTATGAGAGCAACTCTTTAGATTTCTTCACATGGAATCTTGAATCTTGAACAATGAACATTAATGTATGAATTTTAGTTGATATTAATTTTAGGTTTTTATGTATATATATTATTGTAAAGATGTAAATTGTAAATTCCCCTATGATTTGGCTAGGGTGCATCTCATGTGCCTAAATTGCACCAATGGCTATGATTTTGATGACTTTTGCATTCTGATATGGTGTAACTATTCTATGCAACAAGTGATTAATTTGAGTTGGGGTCTATGATGAGAGTTAGTGTTTGATGTCTTAACAATAAATCATCAATTTAGTTTATGATGATTTCGATTTTTCTTAGTATTAGAAGGTGCTTGATTTCTTTTGTGGCGTTGACTATTTTAACCCCTAACAGTTCTATGCATATATATATTTGGTTGGTGATAGATATATGGTGGGCCCCAGTATTGCAGCAATAATGTTGCAACTCTTGGGACTTCCTTCTTTACTTTTATCAACTCGGTAGTTTGTAACAAACTTGGAAGCGACGGTGTTGTATGCACAAGTACTAGCTCTTGCCACAACTGTCACTTGTTCAGCTGGCACAAGTCCGCTAGGAGCTTAAGCCAAATTCTATGAGCTCTTCGAAGAAGCTTTTTAAATGATGGATGAAAGCTAACTCAAAGGAGGCTAATCTACTTGCAGAAAGAAGCGAAGAGTGGAAACGAAATGCAAACCCTAGCAAACACTAGTTTTACCGACTAACCCTACTGGTGCAAGAAAAATATTGAAAGCTACAGAAAGGAATTCCATTGACTCTTAGAAAGGTAAAATTCATGTGACTAAGCTACTTCTGAAGTGAAATCTCAAAAGAAACATATTTTTGTATTTTTGAGTAAGTTGGCAGAATTATTGTGCATGTGTTTTAACTATTTTTGATTGTGCAGAGGTGGATTGGCGAAAGGAAATGCTTGCAAGAGGTTGGGAAGGTTAGAAGATGGCCTAAGGGGTCCCTAGCACCCTTCCAGAGAGTTTCACAGTGATCAGATCTCAAGAAACCACTTTCGTGAGCTTCTACAGGAAGTCTGCAGGGGTTCTACAGGATGTTCTAGAATTTCTATAGGATGTTCTGTAATTTTCTACAAGATGTTCCGAAAAGAGGATTTTGGAGGGTTGATGGAGGAAAAATGGTGGGAAAGTGGAAATGGAGGTTGGATAAGGATGTTAAGGGGTCTAGGACCTAGTGAATGAGGCTAAGGAGCGATTGGATTCGTTCGAGGATGAATGCATAAGAATGTAGAAATTAGGGCAAAGTGGGGAAATGTGGCAAATGAAGGGAAAGAATCTGAGTTAGAGGACGAGGCAGGTTGCATTGATGGAGGAATGGCAGGAAAGGATGGATTCTAGGTGATCTGCATACAATCTCTCAAAACTAATCAAAGAAAGACTAAAAAACCAAAGATCTAGCTATGTTGACCTACTTTGACCTACAAACCAAAAATATGATGAACAGAAGTTTATTGGCAGAAAATCATGCAAGATAACTATGGAAACTAAGCAAGAATAGATGCTAAACATGCAAGTACAACTAGTGTCAACTTTCCTAACTAAAAATCTAACACTAGCAATTGCATTGAAAAGCAAAACAGTGTTTTTGGTGGCAGCAAGGACACCTTGGTCCCAGCTCATGGTCCCACTGAGGGAGAGGTGAGATCAGAGGTACTTGATAGCCTTTTTCTAAAGACCTTATCTGTTATTAACATATCAAATCAATCTGAACATGAAAAGCTACTTTAACCATCAAAAGCAACCTAAGTAACAAAACAAGATTTTAATTTAAATAGCAGATTTTATTCCAAGAATGCAGCAAAGACACATAAAAGTAAACACAGGAGGTATTGGGCACTTGGGTTGGGCCAACCCCAAGAGCTACATCCTCCTAAGAGAGATTAGATCTGGTGCAAAGCTGGATTCATCTTTATTGATCAAAATAATAGTTATATCCCAAAAACTGTCTACAAGAAAAAGCTTGGAAATGTGCTGAAATGTAGAGCTAAACTACTGCCTAAAAAATGACTAAAATCGAACTAAAAACTAGCTAACTTCTGCAACCCAAATGAGGCCCTAAGCCCTCTTATTTATACAAATTGAGGACCCCAACATCCCTCTTAAACTTTAGGGGCTCGGCTGCCAAAACTTGCAGTTATCAGCAACTTTACTAGCCCTTGCTCGGCTGCCCTTGTGATAATCGATTTGCTGGCCCTTGAACTCTGAGCTAATGGTGCAGAATTCGAGGTAAGGGCTGATAAGTGAAGGGGACACCTTCCTAAAAATCCTCTTCCTTGTTCCTCCACGAATTTGGCTGTCAAGTGCTCATTAAAGCCTTTGATTTTGTCTCAAAATTGACCAAAAAAACTGCACAAAGCACCCATTAGACTTGTTGACATAATGACTAACCCAATTCACTCTATTAGCATAAATATAATAAAAAACATGCAATAAACTAATGAGAATGTTGGATTAAGTCGAATTAGGAGGCTGAATGAGCCCATATAATTATCCAATTTTGGGGCTCATCAATATATTTAGGCATTCCATGAATACATATGTGATAATTGGGAACATAATGAAAATAGTTCATTTGATCTTTCGAAAATTAGTTTCTTTTTATATATGAATGTGATGAATTTTAATGCATTCTTCTTTGGTAGATTGGAATTTATTCCACAAAGAATTAATATTTTGGATGGATTTTTTTTATGCATTGATCCTCTGTAAAATGCTCTATATGCAGGGAATTATAGTTTTTTCTTCAGTCATGGTTACATTCGGACTAGAAATCTTACTAGAATCTATTCGACAACTTGTATCCAAGGTAAATAACATAACCATTTTCCTCTTCATAAATATTATTTTATTAGCAATAACCTTTTAAGAGTTTGTTCTACATTTTCCCTCTAGGTCATTCTTTTTTTGAACTCCATGTAAGCATCCATGATTAAATTTGTTCTTGTTTGGATATTGCTTAGTTTATATATTTTTCATGGTAAATTTTGAGCATAATATAACTTTTTCCTTTTTATATTATGTCCATTACCATGTACATGTCTTGTTATTTTCTTTGGGTTCTCTCATATTGAACTTGTTTGTTGCATCAGGGTATCCTCATTAATAATATTTTCTTACTATATATAGTATGCACCCAAATACAATAATGAAACATATTTTTATGTTCCTAAAACAAACAATCTCATGCTTTCCTATATCTTGGGAGAGTATTTTGGTGTTGGGAAGACAATTCCAAACTTACAGAGGTATGTGTATTTTCTAGAATGAAGGAATATATAGTTGATTTTATTAGAGGTTGCATATTTTGTTGTATTAGCAAGTCCAATAACAAAAATTGAGGTTTATACCATCCCCTGAATATACCTACTAGACCTTGGGAGGGATTCTCTATGGATTTCATGGGTAGTTTTTCAAGAACAAGGGACATGACCATTTCTTTGTGGTAATTGATAGGTTTAGCAAGATGTTATTTTTCATGCATTGTAAAATTACCATAAAGGAAAAACATGCAACCAACATGTTCTTTAAAAAGGTGTAAGTGCACTTTAGGATAATGAGGAGCATCACTTCAAATAGTAATACTAGATTTCTCAGTATCTTTTGTACTTCACGTTGAGACAATTTGGACACCAAGTTGAATACATACATAACATTCTGTCCTGAAATGGATGGAAATATAGAAGTAGTGAATGGGACATCGGTTCACATTTGTAGTGGTTATAATCAGAAGTAACAAAGTACTTGTGGTGAAAATTTGATTTATATTCAACACTTTTATAATAGAGCAATCGACACTTCTACTAGTTTGGAACTTGTTTTGGGTATTTGTCATCTTTTTACTTAGATATTGTATATGTACAACAAGGAGGGGTGAGGGAAGATACCATAGGAGAAGAAATGAGTGATGAAACATTTATTGATAAGATCAGGAGGATCCATTTGTAAGTACAAGATACATTTAATAAGTCATAAGAAAATTACAAGGTGCAACATGATTAGCATAAATTTGAGAAAATATTCAACATCGAAGATAGAGTTTAGTTGTCTCTAGACAAATAGAGGCTAGAAGGTATTATTAAGAAGATAAAGGCTCTATGATATGGTTTTTTTAAGTGTTGGAAAAGATGCGTGATAATTCCTATAGCCTTAATCTAACCCAAACATATGTATATTTACTTAGAAGTGAATATGGAGAATATGAAACTCAGCCATCCATGTTGGACCACGAAATTGACCATGTTGAACCATCAACAAGTTTTACCTACCATATAGGACTTAGCACTATAAACCCAACTAAAGTTGGTAGAAAATATTGTTTTTTAGAATAATTCTAAAACAACTAGATGGTGGTTGTGTGAATTCTAGTATGTTGAGTTGAAAGAACAACTTGTAGGCAAGGAAAATGGTACTCCAAGAATAAGGTAGAGGAAATATTTCTTTACCCTATTTAGTAAAATATTTTTTGGACTATTTCCACAAAGTCTAGTAGGCCTTGTGAGTGACCTCACAAGGAAAGGGTCGTACTTAAATGCAACAATGAGGTGGATTTACATTGTCACCTCAGCAATCCTCCTATCACTCTTTAGTGGAATTTCACCACATAGGATACTTCCCATTTTTCACCTAAAGTAATTTATATTAATTAGAATAAGGTTATCTAAATCAAAGGCTATGCAAGGTACTTCATAGACATAAAAGAGGAGAATTCTCTATGTAGGAGCAACATACCATATACAAAGCCTTAGAGAGGTACTTGACACATAGGGTTTCAAGATGTAAATAAAAAAAGGAGTGCCTAGGTGTGTAAGCACCAAGAAAAGGCTTACAAAATTATAAATAATATGATCAATAAAAGGAGAGGGAACACCTTAAAAATAAGTCTTAAGTTGAAGCACTAAGTAAGGTTATGGTTTTGTTAGGGCACAAATTCCCTAGGGTTGATGATGTCAACCCTATTAAGGCTAATTCAAATATGAAAAGACCTAGAAATTGAGTTACAAGGATCAATCAAGATACAATATCTTCAACGTCCTACAAATAGGAGCCCTAGTTGAATTTGGCCCTTTTCCCTAGCCCTAGTGGCTTGCCTTGAAGGATTTAGAAAAATAAGGAGGAAAAAAGGAGTAAAGCTTTTATGATTTTTGACTACCATAAGGATTACCAGTGCCTTTCCCTATTTGGGTGATGGAGTCTTTAGGGATAAATTTAAGAGAAATTAAATTTATGCTTGGATTAAGGGGGAAAACCCTAATTTTCACTTGACAAACTTGTTGAGCCTCATAATTTCTTCTTTTTGACACCCTTTTTCACTCTGTATAATTATTTTTTACCTTCATAATCACACATTGGGCATCAAATCAAATGGCAATTGATGCACTCAATGATTTCCTCCTACTCTCATGAACTAGATTGATGGAACCAGGTCTTGGTGATGCAGTCAAAGATGAAGTTAACATCTGTAGTTTGAAACAAGCAAGCGAGAACAAGATTTATGCCTCGTTATTTGCTTTGACAATAGAAAATCTTGAGCGAATTATGTTACCATATCTTTTCAATTTAATTATAGTTTCTATTGAAAGGAATTAGGTGCATAGCTCTGAACAATTTATTGATATGAGCTCTATAAATATGCCTCTCGGCAGAAATGAAAATGTTGTTAAGTAAGGACGCGACGGTGAGACTTAAACTCTATCTTTAATGCTCTATTTATAAAATAATCATTTCGTTTTCTCATGTGTGGTTAAGTGTTTGATCAATAGCATAATTACCTGATTCTCGTGGAGGGCTCCCTCAAGCAGTAAGGATTTTTGTTTCGGTTTTAGTACATATAAATTGTTTTTATATTTGCATAGCTCCTTGTTTGTTCATTTAATTAATTGCATTCTAATTTATTCTTGATTTTAATAAATTTCATTCTACTAATCATTTCTTTGTTCATAGATTTTGGATGCAGATGGATAGAGCTTAGCAGCAATGACATAGTGTTATACTTTAATCAATTAGATAGAAATTTATCTTTCTTAGAGACAAAGGATTTATTTGTAGAATTGGATGTTAAATATCAAGCATGTGTGATATATAATTCAAGCAAGTGTGAATGTATTCTAAGTAGGAGTTTGTTTCATTATTGTTTTCAGACAAGTATGATTGTTGTTTATATAGATGTGTGATGAGGTTAAATAGTATTTTTTGCTTCTTCAATTGAGTGTGTGGATACAATTATTATTTATGCAAATGGTGGAATTAATCTTCATTTAAAGCAAGTGTGAGATTTATTTACATATATTCATAAGTGCGAGATTTTCTTTATTTCAAAGTAGAGTGTGAGATTTCTATAAATAAAAGTAGTTTTAAGCAAGAGAGTGTGATCATATTTGTAGAGTTAATCTAATTTTATAGGAATAATTAATTTTCTCATAGAAGTCATGTGCACCTCAATAACTAAATTTAATTTACGATAAAAGGCTTCTAGCACATACAGTGCACTTACACTTCATCATATTACTATCCCTGGTCGATAATTTATGTAAGCAATTTAAGGTCAATTAAATTGTCAAACATTTTGGCGCCATTGTCGGGGAAGTGTATATAGGAGTCTTTTCCTTTTACTTAAAAAAAAAAAAATGATATGCATAGGGAAAGAGATTCTAGAGGTATATTTATAAGTAGAGGTAAAAGCCTAATTCCAACATCATCACTCACACCACCACAACCTCGTAGTACCACACCACCCACTCAAACTCATATTCCATCATTTGCAGGCAAACATAAACTTCCTAAGGTACTCAAATCCAAAATGAAACCTAGAGATTCACCAAGCTCATAAACTGAAGCAGTAATAGAAAAAGAGGATCCTACATCCCCAACAGAAGGAATAATTTTCCTATCTTCAACTAGAGAGTAGCTTCTAGGACAAGAACTAGAAATCCCTGGTGAAGAAGAGGAGGAAGAAGCTTATATTAACTTACCATTGATAGAAGAACCAGGAGAACTAGAGGAGGAATTCGAAAACCCAAAATTGGAACCCTATATTAGTTCTGAAGTATCTACAATGGCTAAAGAAGTGGAAGGAGAGGTGCATAATATCAATGGTGAACAACCTAGGATTAGAGGAGGAAGAGTAGGAAATAGGGGAGGTGGAAGAGGTGGAGGAAGATGGAGAGGAGGAGGTAGAGGAGATCTAGAACCTTTTGGATTTTCTATCCTCGATGAAGTTACAAAAACTACAATGAAAGACATATCACCCTCCATCCTTCCAAATTTTCATGGATTAAGAAGTGAAGATCCTGAAACATTTCTCTTTGAATTTGAAGTATTGTGTAGATCTTATGATTACTTGCTTGAAACTCAAAAGTTGAAATTGTTTCTAGTAACTCTTAAGGATGCATCATTAATGGTTCATGGGCTTAGGAGTAAATTCTATAAGGACATGGGAACAAATGAAAACTACATTCTTAGAGAAATATAAGAATTATTATATGCCCCATAATCTTAAGGATGAAGTATTTAAAATGATGCAAAAAGAAGATGAAAATCTTGAAGATTTCATTCAAATATTTTCTTATAATGTTAAAAGGGCCAAAATGCATGGATTATATTAAGAAACTTTGAAGGCTCTCTTATTAAAATTCATCAAAGATGATCAGATTGATATTCTCAATTTGATGGGTAAGGGAGATATTTCTCAGTTATCATTTGGAGAAATTTGTGACTTATGCATACACATTTCAAGAGGTAAGGAAAGAATTGGGAAAAATCCAAGAGACCCTCTCATGTCAAGGATTAATAAATCTACAGCTAGGATGGTAAGTTGGGATGAATTAGGAAATTTGATTCATAACTTTGAAACAAACATTTTAGGGAGTCTTAGTGAACAAATAGATAACCTTAAGGTACAAAATAACCAAAAGGCTGAAAATTCTACATTATCAATCTTTTGTCCCAAATGTAGAAAAAAACATGCTCTGAGAGAATGCCCTCTTGACTTAAAAAGTGTAGAAACTTGTGTTATATGTGCAGAAAATCAAGATAAAAAGGATGGTCTTCAATACCAAGTCTTAAAGTTGTTTATCAAGAGGAAGTAATACCAAATCAAGTAGATCCCCTTTTTTATTTCTAAGATGTTGTGGCAAAATTCACAACCAAATATGACCCAAGGTTTTAGCACTCAAGCATTTGCACAACCAACACAAAACAATTGGACTGCACCCATGCCTTGGCAATATTTTCCTCAACCTTGGGCATAAGGATGGAAAAATACTTATTGAACATATCCTCAATACCCTCAATATCAACAACCGTACCCTGTTTTTCCAACACAATATTTTCCTCAACATGTTCAACCAACTAACCTCAGAATCCAAATCCACAACTTTAATTACCATTTCCTCAAAGACCAAATCAATTGCCTGCCCAACCACTTCCAAATCCAAATAATAATAAAGATTCACAACATGTTTACAATATGGAAGGACAAAATTACCAAACCTACATGATATCTCCATTAGATCTAAACAATGTTCAACTAAGATCTGGTAGAGTATTGGAAAAGAAGTCCCCATTAGTTGTTATTCGGGAATCTGAAAAAGGGAAATCTCTTAATAAAGAAGAAAAATCTCAAAAACAAACCACCGCTGCACATTCTGATAATATTCCAATAAACTGAACTCCCATTACAGAACAACCTTAAGTGTCTATTCAGACAACACCTTTTCTAGAGAGATTGAAAATTGATAAAGGGCTAGAAAAATAGATTTTATTACTTGATTATGATATGATAGATGAATTGAAGAATGCTTGTAGAAAAAATAATTTGTTACAAGCTATCAAAGAACTACCAATATTTGCAAATAAAATCAGTGAGTTAAGTGTTAAAATACCAGGAAGAAAGAGAAAATAACTCAAAAGAATTCAATTAGCTGGAAATTTGTAGATATCATGATGGGAAAAAAAAACATTTCAGAAATATCTTGATCGAGGAACTCCCATTGTGAAAACACATATCAATGGCATCCAAATTCCAAACACAATGATTGATTTAGGATCAACTATAAACATCATGAGTAAACAAACTATGAATCAATTGAAACTTCTTAATCTTGAATATACAATTACATTGTTGCAATTATCAGACATATATGTTATTAAACCTAATTGTGTATTAGAAGATATATTTGTATCCTTAGATTCTTGGGAGTATCCTATTGATTTTATGATTTTAACACCAAGGGTAATTTAGGATGACATCCATTGATTCTAGGAGGACCATGGTTAGCTATAGTTGATGCTTTTATAAGTTGTAGATATGGTGATATGTTTATTTTTTACAGAACTTCAACAAATAAATTCACATTATATCCTCCTACAAAAACAACAATAGAGGTAGAAAGTGAAGAATGGATAGATGATGATATTGATATACGACCAATATTTGTTACTTCACACCAATATTTGTTACTTCACAAATCGATGAAGAAGATCAGATTTTGAATTTAATGGAAAATATTGAATCTTCCTCATATTTTGAATCTAATCAAAGTTTTCAAGAACAATCCAAGATTGAATATCTATCATCTCGTCAATTATATTTACATTTTATGGAAAAATTTGGCAATTCTTCAATAGAAATCATTCCAAAAAAAACATTGAACATCAATAATAATCTCAAAGAATTTCAAAAGAAATATTTAATAAGAATGTGACAAGAACATTCCTCTATTCATAAATGGGAATACACTGACATGAAAGGAATTGATCCTAATACTTGTATACATCATATTTACATTGAAGAAAATTTGAAACCAATTTGACAACCTCAAAGGAGAATTAATCCAAATTTAAGGGAAATTGTTAACGAGGAACTACAAAAATTTTTGAATGTGAATTTCATTTATCCAATATAGCCAGTGAGCTTCACCACCGCTAATTGTTCCTAAAAGGAATGGAAAATGGAGAGCATGCATTCGCTATATGGAATTGAATAAAGCCACTTTAAAATATCATTTTCCACTTCCTTTTATAGATCAAGTTTTAGATACATTGGCAGGAAAGAAATATTTCTCATTCTTGGATGGTTTTTGTGGAAATAAGCAGATCCAAGTAGCTCCAGAAGATCAATATAAGACCACTTTTAATTTTCCATGGGGAACCTATGCTACCAAGTACTTCCTTTCGGATTACATAATGCACTTGCAACATTGCAAAGGGCAGTTTTAGGCATTTTCTCTAATCTAACGCATGATCGTGTGGAAGTTTATATGAATGATTTTACTATCAATAAAAATTCCTTTGAAGAAACTCTTAAAAATTTGGAAAAATTTCTCATTATATGTAAGGAAGAAAATCTCTCATTAAACCATGAAAAATGTTTTATGATGTTTACTAAGTGAATTATTTTAGGACACCATATTTCAGAATTAGGGTGGATACATATAAAGTAGAAGTTATTTCTAAATTATCAATTCCAACTTGTCAAAGAGATGTTAGAAGTTTTCTTGACTTTACTAGTTACTATAGAATATTCATAGAAAACTTTACAAAAATTTCTTCTCGATTGCCAAAAATATTTTGAAACATTGAAAGAAAAGATTTTTGAAGCACCCGTTCTAAGAGGACCAAATTGGAAACTACATTTTCACATTTCAACTGATGCTGCAGATACAGCTTTAGGAGTTGTATTAGGACAAAAGGATTTAACTCCTTATGTCATTTACTACACCAGTAAAAATTTGATTCTTGTAGAGTTAAATTATATTGTAACATAAAATGAGTTTTTATCTATTGTCCATGCCATTTATAAATTTAGACATTGCATCACTAGTTATGAAAACTTTGTACATACATATCATCCCGCAATTAGGTATTTAATGAATAAACCAATCACTAATGGCAAAATTACAAGATGGTTATTTTTGTTACAAGAATTCAATATTACTATTTTGGATCGATCTGGAAAACAAAATATAGTTGTTGACTTTCTATCTAGGATTCAAAATGATAATAATGATGTACCTGTAGAAGATAATTTTCCCGATGCATATCTTCTTGCGGTATCTATTGAATATCCTTAGTTTGCAGATATTGCTAACTATTTGGCTACATGGAAATTACCACTATATTTGTCTCCTCAAGAGAAAAGAAAGGTAATTTAAATTACTACATCTTACTCATGGATAAATAGAGAATTATACAAAATAGGGCCAGGTTTGATCATTCGAAGATGTGTCAGAGAAGATTAAGTACCAGAGATATTGAAGATTCGTCATGATGAACCATGTGGAGGACACTTCACTGATAAAAGAACTTCTTACAGAGTCCTTCTCTTAGGATATTATTGGCCTTCCCTTTTAAGGATGCCAAAGAATATGTTAAGAGATGTGATAGTTGTCAAAGAATGGAGAAACATGTTCCTTCAGATGAAATGCCTCTACAACCTCAGGTACTCACTGAACCTTTTGAGAAATGGATTTTGGATTTTTTTGGTCCAATTAATCCACCATCAAGACAAAAAAGGTACATTCATTTTTGCATTGATATGTTACAAAATGGGTATAAGCTAAAGAACTTCATTCTACTACTGAAAATGTTGTAGTTTCATTTCTTTTTGAGGATATCTTTACTCGTTTTGGTGTCCTAGGGGAAATTGTGACAGATAAAGGTACTCAATTTACATCCAAGTTGGTACGGAAGATAATGGAGGAATATAAAATCAAACATCAAAAGTCCACTCCATATCATCCATATGAAAATGGACATGTGGAATCCAGTAATAAAGTAATTGAAGCAATTATTACCAAGATTGTGCATCAGCATAGAAGAGACTGGGTGGGAAATCTTCCTGAAGTTTTATGGCCATACTGTGCCACATTGATGAGCCTCATCATTCGGTAATTATATGGGCCTTAATTCACATCCTATATTAGTCAAATCAACTATTCTCACAACTTATTGCATACTTTTGATTATATTTTGTTTATGATATGAGTTAGAGTTGGATATTTTTCTTTGTGGTCTAATGTGCATTTAATGCAGGACTAAAGGATAAAAATAAGGAATTTTAGCAAAATACCTTGGTAAAAACTTGAATGGGACAAGGGAGAGGAATTATAGGAGGGAAATCTTCCTCATTTACTACCCCTCCATTCTAATATTCCTCCATCATCTTGGAGTGTAACCAACCAAATCATGAGGGCTAGAAGGCAACCGAGAAAGTGGAAGTCAAAGCACCAGTTTATCTCGAGTTTGGGAGCCGAGCCTTGCTAATTTTAAGGAATTCATTGGATACTTCAGTCATATAAGTAGAGAGGCCTAGGACCTCAGTAGGATTCGGAATTTTGATTGTAAAACTCTACTTTATTTTCGATCTGTAAGACTTGTGATAGTTTTAAATGTAATCCGTTGTTTTGATAATAGGAATGAGTTTTGTTTTGAGCCAGCACTGAGCTAACTAAAAGGGATGAAGATCTTGGGTTAGGGCCCAACCCTAGTAGCTAAGGGTCCTCTTTATTGTACATATATGCTAGCATAAATTTATGGTTTAATCGTTCATTTTCTCAAGTATCCGCATTTCCATTACAGCAGTGTAGAGTAGATTGGTTGTGTTTTAGATTTCTAGTTATCACATGAGCTTTGGAGTTTGTTGCCTTGATTTGGTACTTGGTTCATTTCATCATTATCGTCTTCAATCAATCTCTTTCTTTAATAGATCTCACTCATATTCTCATTCTGTTCAACACGAAATGCTTAAGTAGAAGCTAATAAAACACGTCTTGATTAGATCATACCCGTAGATTTCCTTACCATCTGATCCACAAGAAACTTGACCAATCACCGTCTGATTCATTTCAATGCTTGAATTTATGCGCTCTAGGTCTCCACCGTCAATCTTTCTAGCTTGATCTAATGGCTATCGTGAATTCTTTCACCTACTTTATGTGCTCCAAATCTCCACTGTCAATATGTCGTGCCCTCGATCCAATGACTATCACGTCACCCGATTGCCAACTAGCTCAGCCGATCTCCACTATTGATCAAACCCACATGATCTAACATCTATCGTGCAATCTCGCGCAAATTTTTGCATGACCGATATCTACCTAAGATCATGTGAGAAAAGTGGTTTTCCCATGCTACGTGTCACCCAGTTAGGCTAATCGCGTAAAATTCTAGAATTCCGCTTATAGCTTTGAGGGCGCGCGAGAAACTTTTTACCACCTACGAAAACCCACTCCATCATTCCACACATTTTTCCCACGATAAG
The DNA here is from genome assembly GCA_000404065.3 of Pinus taeda. Taxonomy (NCBI): domain Eukaryota; kingdom Viridiplantae; phylum Streptophyta; class Pinopsida; order Pinales; family Pinaceae; genus Pinus; species Pinus taeda. The sequence goes on from APFE030658376.1 coordinate 248,179, forward strand.
ATCTCCGCCGCTCATATTCCATTAATCTTGTCCGTCCCTCTATTCACTTAACCTCTGCAATAAGATCTTCACCATTCATCTCCCGTTAACCCTATTCATCCATCTATTCACTTAACATCCATGATAATATCTTCGCAATTCATCTCTCGTTAACCCTGTTCGTCCATCTATTCACTTAACCTCTGCGATAAGATCTCCACCATTCATCTGCCGTTAACCCAGTTCATCCATCTATTCAATTAACCTCTGCGATAAGATCTTCATCACTCATCTTTCGTTCATTATGTTCGTTGATATATTAACTCAATCCACTGTGATAAGATCTCTGCCATTCATCTCCCATTAACCTTGTTCATCCATCTATTCACGTAATCTTTTGTGATAAGATCTTTGTTGCTCATCTCCCGTTAATACGGTTCCCGATCAATCCAACGGTTCCTATGCACTTCTTCTTCGTTACATCCTCATTTCACTGATTTCGATCTTCACTTTCTCTTCCGCTTGACTCCTTACATGCTTGATTTTACCAAAACACCAAAAATGTGAAAACATACTTAGTTTAGTTTCCTTGTTTACACATTAGCTTGGTTTGATGCTATTTACTTCTGTAACTTAAATAGCATCATTAGGTTAGTGTTGATTTAGCAATTCTGCTTAGTTTAGTTTTTTAAATGGTTAATTAGGATATGATGTGATTTAGCATTACATCTTGTTTTCTTCATTACTGCATTAGAGTAGCTCTCTTAGAATAGATTTTCTTTTCTTCCATCAAAGAATCAAGCTTCTTTTGACTCTATAGAAGTCTAGCTTGTAACCCCTGGGGTCTCTTACCAGATAAACAAGTGACAACATGCAGGACCTTCACTTCTACTTGTGCATATAGCACTGTCACCTCTAATTTTGTACGAACCATGGGTTGATAGGTAAAGTTGGTATCCCTAGAGTTGCAACATCCTTGCTGCAATACTGGCACTCACCACTTTTTGGCACCGTTGTCAGGGAGGTGTCAGAGTAGAATGTGATTACTACTTTCTTTTCTTTTATTTCTAGTCATCAACTTTCTTCCATTAGTTTATTTCTACAAAAATAATCTAGTAGCTTCCTTTCTTTTAGTTGAGATTATCTGCTTTCCTTTCCATTCTACAAGTAGAATTTCAATTCAGCAACTTTTCTTTTTGTCAATAGTTTTCATTCAATCAACAATTTCATTTCTGCAAAGTACTTTCTTGCTAAAAAAACTTCCAAAAACCAACCAAAAAACATTTCCTTTCATGCCTCATAGGAGTAGGGACAATTTAGGAAAATTATTGTCAAATACCCCCACTGCATCCAACAGCCAACCTTCTCTCTTCTTCGGTGGCCATGAACCAGAGGAACATTTAGGTGAATAGCCTGACAAATTTGAAGAACCTATAAGGGAAGAAGAAGAGGAAGAACCCATTCCTACTAAACCAATGGATGAAAAGCGAAATGACAAAGGAAATAGAGAGAGAACTGAGGGTGTCGCCCCCATCAAGGAAACCAATTGGATGAATTCAATTTGCAAACCATTCCTTAGAAAATTTGTGTTAGTATTTTTTGATGATATACTAATCTACAACAAGTTGTGGAAGGATCATGTTGAACATGTTGAGATGGTGCTACAACTATTGGAGGATAAACAATTATATGCAAAAATATCCAAATGTTTCTTTGGAGTAAAAGACGTGGAATATCTCGGTCATATTGTATCTCATGAAGGAGTTAAGGTAGACCCTAGCAAAATTAAAGCCATTAAGGAATGGAAAATTCCCACATCCATAAAGCATCTGCGAGCATTTCTTGGGTTGACAGGGTATTATCGCAAGTTTGTTAAGAATTATGGGAGAATAGCAGCACCTCTAATAACATTATTGAAGAAAGATGCATTTTCATGGACTCCAGAAGCAACAAAGGCATTCAAACATCTTAAAGAGGCAATGTGCCAGGCACCGGTCTTAGCTACACCAGACTTCACAAAAACCTTTATTGTGGAATGTGATTCTTCAGGAAATGAATTGGTGTTGTTTTAATGCAAGATGAAAGACCCATTACTTTTGAAAGTCGTCCAATCAAGGGAAAGTTTTTACACAAGGCTATTTATGAGAAGGAAATGTTGGCAATACTCCATGCACTTAAGAAATGGCGACCCTACCTAATGGGAAGACACTTCAAGGTAAAAACGGATCATGATAGCCTTAAATACTTTTTAGAACAAAGATTATCCTCTGGAGAGCAACAAAAGTGGGTCACAAAGATGTTGGGTTATGACTTTGAAATCATCTACAAAAAAGGGAAGAAAAATGTGGTGGCAGATGCACTCTCAAGAAAGGATGCGGATGTGGAAGCATTGTTGTGCGCCATTTCTATTATCCAACCAAATTGGATAAATGAAGCAAGGGAGGAATGGAAGAATGATGGAGAAGTGTGGGCACTTATTCGAA
>APFE030658376.1:251645-297534 GCA_000404065.3 Pinus taeda
AAGAATTGTTCATTTATGTAATGTAAAGGAGGTTACCCCCTCGAAGAGGCTGAATTTTAAGGCGTTGATCTATCTTTTCTATCTTTTTCTTGAGCTGGTTTCATAACACTCTACTTATACATCTAAAGTCTCCAATGACTTCCTTCAAATTAGGGAGGCTCGACTCCTAACTCAAGATAAACTGGTTTACGTCACTTTCACTTGCTTGGTTGCCTTCTAGTCCTCATGATTTGGTTGTTTGCACTCCGAGCTAATGGAGGAATATTCTAATGGAGGGGTAGTAAATGAGGAGGATTTACCTCCTATAATTCCTCTCCCTTGTCCCATTTGATTTTTTACCAAGGTCTTTGCCACAGTTACTTTCTTTTATCCTTTATTGTTGCGTTAAATCCACATTAGACCACAAAGCAAAATATCCAACTCTAACTCATCTCAAAAACAAAATATGATCAAAAGTATGCAATAAGTTGTGAGAATAGTTGGTTTGACTAAGCTAGGAGGTGAATTAAGGCCCATATAATCACCCAATGATGAGGCTCATCATCTACCAATTACCCTATGAGGATATCACAACTGTCTTTAGAAACCATTCTAGGGCAGCAAGGAAAAATGGTAGGAGTAGTCAACCTATGGCCAGTACATCATCTTCCAACTCATCCCTCAAGGGTGAAATTGGAAATATGCTAGAAGATTTCTAAAGTGAAATGTTGCAAACCCTTGCCTTGAAATTGGACACCGTGAACATCAAAAGGAAGCAAGAGGAAGTAGAGAGAGATTTGGCCATCTTTTGTCCTAGATGCACTAGGAGGCATCCTAGGAATGAATTTCCATTGAACTTCATTCAGATTTGCTCATTCTGTGAAGAAAACCACTCCACAGACAAGTGCCCTTCATTACCTAGACTCAAAGTTGTATATCAAGAGCTAAAGGGGTCACTGAGCATCTTTTCTACATCAACCAAAGGAGACCTCCTCGGCCTAGACCATACCAACAGGGTATGCAAGGGTCATCCCATGCATATTACAACCCTAACCAAACCATAACTATACCTTCTTGGGGACCCCCTACTCATCCTTCCTAGTCTACACCCCCTCCTTGGTCCTATGCATCTCAGTATCATTCCCAGCCAGCCAGCCAGTCATTTCAACCTTACATTCCACCACAACCTCAGTGGAATACCCTACTCCAGGGGTGGAAGACCCAATAAAAAAATACTTCAGCTCTATTTCCTCCACCACCTACCCAACCACAACTCCTACACTCTACTCCACCCAAGAAACCCAAGATGCCTTCCTAGCCAAATCCGAACTTGAACAATAGGCAAGCTCAACAGGTATACATTGGAGAGACATCATACCCAGCTTATGTTGTAGAAATCCATAAGATCAACCTAAGATCTAGGAGAATTCTCCCAGATAACCAACCTCCCTCTCCACATAAGGAGGTTGAGGAAGAAAAAGAGGAAAGAAAATTTAAAGTAAATCCACCCTTTCTTGAGAGATCAACCCAACCACTCTAGCCTACCCTCAATGAAACTAATCTTCTGGTAGAATTGAAAAATCTATGTGTAAAGATTCCCCTTCTCCAGGCAATAAAATATGTTCCCATTTACAATATGTTGATTAAGGAGAAATTCTTCAAGCATCTAGGAAGAAAAAAAATGGATGCCCCTACCATTAATGTCATTGGGCAGTTTTCTAACTTAATGTTGGGGCAGGTAATATGTCTAAAATATTTGGACCCTGGAAGTCCTGTAGTAGATGTGCACATCAATGGCACCATTGTCCCACACAATATGATTGATATTGGGGCTGCCATTAATGTGATGACCAAGGACACCATGCTTGAGCTCAACCTCTAAGGGCCATTGAGGAAGGCCACAATAGTTTTGCAACTTGCAGATCGTTCCATAGTCACCTCTGAGGGAATTGTGGAGGATGTGATGGTATCCATTGACTCCTAGGAGTACCCTGCAAATTTTCTAGTTCTCCAGCCTAAGGCTAAGCTTACTAGTTACCCTCTCATCCTTGGGAGGCCATGGTTGGCCACAACTAATGCTTACATTACCTGCAGAGCTAAGAATATGACCATCAAGAATGGGCATATGTCCAAGCAATTAGTCTTATACCCTCAAGCTCAACCTTCTCTAGAGCATGATTTACCTTTATGGTTGGAGGAGGAGGAGGAAGAAGATGAGGTTTATTCATCCCAAATTTATGCTTTGGAAGCAACCATAGGAGGAGGATAGTAAGATGAGGATGACTTAATTGAACACCTTCTCCAAAGTCCAACTCCTAGTTCATTACAATAAGAAGAAGAAGTAAGGGAAACCCAAAACAATCACCTAATTGACTTATTCTTGGCCAATTCCAACCCACTCCATGTCAAAACCATAGAATTCAGCCCAAAGAAAACTTTGAAAATTAATCCATCTCATTCTGCTCTCGAAGAGGAAAAGCTACGCAACATGTTGAGAGAAAACCTAGAAGCCTTTGCTTGGAGTTACAAGGAAATGAAGGGAGTACACCCCTCAGTGTGTACTCACCACATATACATAAAATAAGGTTGCAAGCTAGTCTGACAACCACAAAGGAGAATGAATCCAACTCTTAAAGATATAGTCAAAGAAAAACTACAAAAACTGCTAGATGCAAGATTCATTTACCCTATCTATGATAATGAGTGGGTCTCTCCTTTAGTGTTAGTTCACAAGAAAAATGGTAAGTGGAGGATTTGTGTTGATTACATGGAGTTGAACAAAGCCACAAAGAAGGATCATTTTCCCCTACTTTTCATTGACCAAGTGCTAGATGGCCTGGTAGGGCAGAAGTTTTTCTCTTTCTTAGATAGATTCAGTGGGTAAAACCAAATCCAAATCTACCCAAAATATTAGGATAAGACCACATTCACCTGTCCTTGGGGCACTTTTTCCTATAGGGTCCTTCCTTTTGGCCTATGCAATTCTCCTGCCACATTCTAGAGAGCAGGCTTGAATATTTTTTCCGCATTAGTACATTATACAGTGGAAGTCTATATGGATGATTTTACACCTTATGGTTGTGATTTTCAAGAAGAACTAACTAACCTAGGCAAAGGATTCCACAGATGCATTGAAATGAACCTATCCCTGAATCTAGAAAAATGAGAATTCTTAATGACTGAAGGGACCGTGCTAGGTCATTCAATATCTCAGTAAGGACTGTAGGTGGACCCAAACAAAATAGAAATCCTCCAAGGGGTCCCACCTCCTCAAAAGCAAAGGAATGACATGAGTTTCTTGGAGTTATCTGGATACTACCGAAGGTTCATAAAAGACTTCAACAAGTTGGCCTCTCCTTTATTTGGGTTGTTGGCCAAAGATTCTGAGTTTATATGGTCAAAAAGTTGTCAAGAGTCCTTAGAAATTCTAAAGGGTAAGTTAATCACTACACCAATTCTTCGAGGCCCAAACTAAGCCCTCCCTTTTCATATTCATGTTGATGCCTCACACAAATCCATAGGAGTAGCCTTAGGTCAAGTAGAGGAGAAATTTCACTATGTCGTCGATTTGATCAGTAAGAACCTGTCAAAGGCTGAACTAAATTATATTGTGATCGAAAAGAAACTCTTGGCTGTTGTGCATTCATTAAACAAATAGAGGCATTACATTACAGGCTATCAAACATTTGTGCATACTGACCATGTTGTAATCAAATATTTAATGAACGAACTAGATGTGAATGCTAGAATTATAAGATGGTTTCTTTTCTTACAACAGCTTGATCTAACTATTGTTGATAAGCCTGGTAAGGAAAATGTTGTTGTAGACTTTCTATCTAGGATGAATATGCCTACAAGTGAAGAAGGAATGGTGGATGACCAGTTACTAAACGAGCATTTGTTTGCTATTTCAGTTCTCTCCCCATGGTTCGTTGACATAGAAAACTATTTGGTATCAAAACAGTTCCCACCAAACTTTCCCTCCAAAGAAAAGAGCAAGATAGTCAGGAAAAGTGCCCCCTTCACCTAGATTGTGGGCAATCTTTTCAAACTTGGCCCAGATCAAATCTTGACAAGGTGTGTAGAGGAAGTTTTTGACATCCTTTTGACCTGTGATGATGGGCCTTGTGGAGGTCACTTTGCAGAAAAGAGGACAACATTCAAAATGTTACAAGAAGGCTATTATTGGCCCATTCTTCATCAGGATGTGAAGAAGTACATTAGCCAGTGTGATCGGTTCCAAAGGATCAGAAAGCCTACTCCAAGAGATGAAATGCCCCTACAACCTCAAGTGACTTTTGGGCCATTTGACAAGTGGGGCATGGACTTCATTAGGCCTATCAACCCTCCTTCAAAGAAAAAATAATAAATTATTGTGTCCACTAATTATTTGACTAAGTGGGCTTAAACCAAGGTGATTAAGACAGTAGCAGAAGAGAAGGTGGTTGAGTTCCTAAGGGAAAATGTATTTTACAAATTTGGGTACCCTATAGAGCTAGTCACAGACCAAGGCAACTAGTTTACCTCCAACATGATTGAATAACTTCTTAGCCATCAAAATATCAAACGTAAGACCTCCACTCCTTATCATCCACAAGCTAATGGGCAAGTGGAGGTGACCAACAGGGCACTGGAGAGAATCTTAACCACGGTAGTGAGCAGCAACAAGAAGGATTCGGTAGAGAGACTAGTTGAGGCCACTTGGGCCTATAATACAACATGGAATACCATCACTCAATTTACACCCTATGAGCTGGTCTATGGGAAAAAGGTTTTGGTGTCCATTGTGTTTGAATATAACACATTGAGGATGGCAGCCCAACTAGATTTGGATCTTAGTCATGCACAGAAAGAAAGATTGTTCCATTTGAATGGCTTGGATGAATTTAGAATGCAGGCCCTCCTACATACAGAGATAGTTCATCTTCAAAGGATGATCTGGCATGATAGACATATTAAAGAGAAGCAATTTCAAGAGGGTGATTGGGCATTGTTATATGATTCTAGGAATAAAGAATTCAAGTGCAAGCTAAGGAAAAGATGGCTCAGACCTTATGTGGTGGAAAGATGACATGATAATGGTTCAGTGCAAATCAGAACTATAGATGAAGAAGCCATTCCATTGCTTGTTAATGGACACCAATTGAAAATGTATAAGAGGCCTTTATCAAAAAAAGAGTTCATTGACAATATCAATAAGATAGTGATGATGGTGAAAACCTCCCTGAGGTAGAAAAAGAGAAAAAAGAATAAGGATTCAGGTGAAAACCTCCCTGAGGTGCCTGAGTCCCATCTTTGGGTTGAAAACCTCGTGAGGTAGCCCAATGATGAAAAAAAAATATATCCCTCAGTGAAAACCTTCCTTGAGGTGCCTAAGGTAAACATCTAGGGTGAAAGCCTCTCTAAGGCAGCCTAAGTGTTTTTCAAAAAAAAAAAAAGGAAGAGAAAAAAGACATAATTGTTATTTGCAAGTGGGCGAGAAAGACAATCAAGGAGCAAAGAGAAGATCCAAAGGGAACCCTGCCTCACATATATTCATTCCCTCCACTCCTTATCATGCATCCCTCCATCAATTAATTTTTTTTTTTTCACTTCATTGCTTCAATTTAGGCAAAGACTGTGTTTTCTACAGGATCCCCTGTATTCCTACAGGATACCCTGAAAACCTACAGGAAGCAATCTGAGGGTGAATGGTAGGTTGGTTAGGTCGTGTAGTAGCCTATCCCACATAATATCAATCATCAGCTACAAGTCTTCACTAAGATGATCCAGACAACAAACAACAGTCAGCAAAGGAGGAAGAAGAATGACCATGCATCAAATAAACAACGCATGACATCTGATCATCGAGAACTGCAACATGGCATCGAGACCACAGGTAAGTATCCTACTCACTCACTCATATGCATAATTTGATCAAAAGTTGTAAAGGTTACAAGGTAGATGGTTTCTAAGTGAAAAGGTGGCCAGTTAACTAGGCCACCTTCATTCAATCATCACATACAAAACTGGGTGTCCTCTCACATGTGGTCGCAATCAACTCAAAGACACAGGAGGAGTAGGAAAATAAGTGGTTAACTATGGATCTATGAGATGATGATTACGAGGAGTGGGAAACAAAACACCGTTTGCATGCATTCATGTATTCCACCTCCTTGAAACTCCCTCACTCAAGTCACTCTTATAACTATGGCTACCCACCAAAAGCAAGGATCCATCGTTCTGCAAGAGAATTTCTATAGGAGCATGCACAGGAACAGTCTACAAGAGCAGTCTACAAGATACACAGAGGCAGTCTATAGGATAGGAAGGGAAGGGTTCAAGAGAGAATATCACGAGAGTTATCCACTGCCACCATTATAAAGAGGTAGGATCTAAAAATCCATCCCATTTACAAGAAAATGAACAAGAAATGCTCTAAAAGCTAATGGATATAACAACTGTGGGAGGTGCATTACATACATAGGAAACTCTATTTTCTTATGAATCTGAAATTCTTGTGTCAAACCTCTCATTTCCTCCTTAAGCCTCACAAGAAAGATGAAAGGAGGGTTTAATACGAGAGAACCCACAAACATTATGAGGATACAACAACACCCCCAAGTGCTTGAAATCTTTATAAGACACCAATGGATGGGGTTTTTCGAAAAAGTCACAGGGTATGATGATAAGGTGGCTCAAGAATTTTCTCACTCCCTCACTCAACACAACAGAATCCATGCCGCTGTTATAGTTAGAGGGATCACTATAGATCTCACCCCAAAGCTCATCAGTAGGGTCACCACACTTCCCCTAGGAATTCCATGGAGAAAATAAGACAAAGTAGATAGTCAAGTGGCAAAAAGGAAATTCTTTTTAGAAGGTGAAGAACTCGTAGAGGATAAAAATAGAGTAAGGAGGGACAATCTGCCATACCTATGGAGTGAGGTAGGTTACCAACTCATCAAATATATATCATGTGAGGGTAGATATAGTGTTGTTTATGGCTACCATTTTAGGATGGTTAAAGAATTATTATTTGGGGTAGAAACACCAGTTCACCAAAGACTCAACATACCCTATTTCTTGATGGAATTACTCATAGAATCCGGCAACAAAGTAAAGGAAGGGAATCCACAACAATTGTTTTGCCATGGGTTGATCAAGATCCTCATTGAGGATGCCCTGAAAAACCTCAGGATCCCTATAACATGGTTAGCCTTCTGAGACTTACCAGCAGAGGATGGCATCAAAACCCTCACCCATGATGTTAATCCTTCTGTCATTGAGGAGGTAGCAAAATAGGAAGAAGAAGATATAGAGCTAGATGGGGATGAGATGGATGAAGAAGAAACTAATACATAAGAACATGATGAAGGAGAAGAGGAGGATGATACTAAAACAGAGGAGGAAACGAAGGAGGAAACAGATGGAGATGAGAAAGAACAACAAGAGGAAGAAGATAAGAAAAACAGAGAGCAAGAAGGCATTGGAATAGAAGGGCAAGAACACAAGGAGGAGTCACCTAGGGTGTCTCTAGAAGCCCCTAAGAAGAAGGAGACAGCTACCCTCACTGATCTCAACACCCCAGTCAAGCAAAAAGGGAAAAGAAGGAGGAAAGCCCTTGTATATTTCAAAATGAGAAAGAGCACAAGAATAAAAAAGAGAAGCCATAGATATTAACAAAAATCACTATTGAGATTGAAGATTCCCCTACACTAAGGGACAAAGAAGCAATAATGAGAGATCAACTTGAGAAGGAAAATGCATGGCTAAGAGGGCAGCTACAGGAAAGGGAAAAACAACTAGCATGTATGGTTAGCCTCTCCTTGGAGGCCATCCAGTGTAGAATGCTAGCTAAATCCTATGCTCTTTACCTTGGAGAACAATGGATGCAATTTCATATTAAAACACTAGCATAAAGGAGCACCATGCCATTTCAAGACTACATGCATTTTATTGATATTTGTGATCAAATTACACTGGAGGATAGGGAAAAAATGGTTGAGTTTTACTTTCACAACAAGGCCCTCACAGACATGAATGTTTGCGATCCTAATGTTGAGCTAGGAGATCTACAATTAATAACTTTGCCATCGTGGATGAACCATGAGGAGTCAATGGTTGCAGAGATGAAAATAATATTGGCCAGAGAGCAAAATGAACCCATTTTCATCACAGCTGAACAATCAAATCCCGTGGCCCTAATCAGAAACCATAATCTAATTACAAATGATCCTCAACTAACACCTAGATATCTTGCTACCCAAGAGAAATCAATTTCACATTTTGAGGATATGTTTAGGCTGCTAGGAGATGATATTATACATGCCTACCTACTTAAGGATATGGAGCACACCACCACACAGCTTGAATATCAAAGAATATCACTCCCCTCAAAGGTTGAGAGAGGCACTCAACAGGACACCTATGTATAAGCAATCAATGCAAATGTTGAAGGTCAATTGGATAGGCCTAAAACTTAGTACACCACTACTCCTAGGGATGCTAGAAAGGATAAAAGATGAAGAGGAAAAGAGGAAGTGGGAAGAAGTAGAAAGGAAAGCAGGGTTCTATGCACAAGAAGAAGAGACCACAACAAAGGCATGGCATGTCAGATAGGCTACTAGAGCCATGAAGGACATGGACATTGACTAAGTTGCTCAGAGGATGTGCAACACTTTCAGTAGGGGGTGATGATCAACCTCATCATTAGGTAATTATATGGGCCTTAATTCACCTCCTAGCTTAGTCAAACCGATTATTCTCACAACTTATTGCATACTTTTTATTATATTTTGTTTATGAGATGAGTTAGAGTTGGATATTTTTCTTTGTGGTCTAATGTGCATTTAATGCAGGATTAAAGGATAAAAATAAGGAATTTTAGCAAAGACCTTGGTCAAAACTCGAATGGGACAAGGGAGAGGAAATATAGGAGGTAAATCCTCCTCATTTACTACCTCTCCATTCGAATATTCCTCCATCAGCTCAGAGTGCAACCAACCAAATCATGAGGACTAGAAGGCAGCTGAGCAAGTGGAAGTCAAAGCACCCATTTATCTCTAGTTTGGGAGTTGAGCCTCCCTAATTTTCAGGAAGTCATTGGAGAATTCAATCGTATAAGTAGATAGGCCTAGTACCTCAGTAGGATTCAGACTTTTGATTGTAAAACTCTACTTTATTTTCGATCTGCAAGACTTGTGACAGTTTTTAATGTAATCTGTTGTTTTGATAGTAAGAATGAGTTTTGTTTTAATCCAACATTGAGTTAACTTAGAGGACTAAAGCTCTTGGGTTAGGGCCCAAACCTAGTAGCTAAGGCTCCTCTTTATTATACATGTATGCTAGCATAGATTTATGGTTTAATCATTCATTTGCTCAAGTATCTGCGTTTCCATTACAGTAGTGTCTCCATCGTCGATCTAGTTTCATATTTCTAGTTATCACATGAGCTTTGGAGTTTGTTGTCTTGATTTAGTAGTTGGTTCATTACATTGTTATCATCTTCAATCGCTCTCTTTCTGTAACAGATCTCACTCATATTCTCATTCCCTTTAGCACGAAATGCTTAAGCGGAAGCTAATAAAACATGTTTTTATGATATCATACCCGTATATTTCCTTACCGTTCGATTCACAACAAACCTGACCAATCATTGTCTGATTCATTTCAACGCTTGACTTTATGCACTCTAGGTATCCACCATTGATCTATCTAACTTGATCCAATGGCTATCGTGAATTCTTCCACCTACTTTATGCGCTCCAAATCTCCACCATCGATCTGTCACACCCTCGATCCAACAGCTATCACATCACCCGATTGCCAACTAACTTGGCCAATCTCCATTGTTGATCAAACCCACATGATCTGATGGCTATTGCACAATCTTGTGCAAATTCTTGCACAACCGATATCCTCCCAAGAGCACATGAGAAAAGTGGTTTTACCGTGCTACATTTCACCCAATTAGGCTAATCACATAAAATTTTAGAATTCTTCTTACAGCGTGTAGGGCATGCGAGAAACTGCCTACCACCTATGAAAGGCCACTACATCAATCCACACATTTTTCCTGCGATAAGATCTCCACAACTCATCTTCTGTTAATCCTCTTCATCCCTCTATTCACTTAACCTTCGTGATAAGATCTCCTCCATTCATCTCCCATTAACCCTATTCGTCCATCTATTCACTTAACCTCTGCAATAAGATCTTAATCATTCATCTCCCATTAACCATGTTCGTCCATCTATTCACTTAACCTCCACGATAAGATCTTTGCCATTCATCTCTCGTTAACCCTGTTCATCCATCTATTCACTTAACCTCCGCGATGAGATCTTTGCCGCTCATATTTCGTTCATTTTTTTCGTTGATCTATTCACTCGATCCCCTGTGAGAAGATCTTTGCCATTCATCTCCCGCTAACCCTATTCATCCATCTATTCACGTAATATTCTGCGATAAGATCTTCACTGCTCATCTCCCATTAATAATGTTCCCGATCGATCCAACGGTTCCTATGCACTTCTACTTCGTTACATCCTCCTTTCACTGATTTTGATCTTTGCTTTCTCTTCTGCTTGACTCCTTGCATGCTTGATTTTACCAAAACACCAAAAATGAAAAAACAAACTTATTTTAGTTTCCTTTCTTACACATTAGTTTGGTTTGATGCTCTTTACTTCTGTAACTTAGATAGAAACATTAGGTTAGTGTTGATTTAGCAATTATTCTTAGTTTAGCTATTTAAATGGTTAATTAGGATATGGTATGATTTAGCATTACATGTTGTTTTCTTCATTACTACAGTAGAGTAGTTCTCTTAGAATAGATTTTCTCTTCTTCCATCAAAGAATCAAGCTTCTTTTGACTCTATAGAAGTCTAGCTTGGAACCCCTGGGTCTCTTGCATATGAACAAGTGACAACAGGCAGGACCTTCACTTCTACTTGTGCATATAGCACTGTCACCTCCAAGTTTGTATGAACCTCGGGTTGATAAGTAAAGCTAGTAGCCCAGGAGTTGCAACATCCTTGCTACAATACTAGCACTCACCACACATGGAGAAATAGAACATGAGATACTTCCTATGAACTTGTTTATGGGAAGAAATTCTTATTTCCCATTGTTTTCCAGGTAAACACCTTCAGGACAACACTCAATTTGGGTCTTGATCTATCTAAAACACAAAAACAAAGAATAGAGAAATTGAATGAGCTAGATGAGATGAGACAGGATTCTATTCAAAGAACCAACATAGTTCAAAAACAGAGATCTAGGTGGCATGAAAAATTCATATAAGAGAGGAAATTTTATCCAGGAGATTGGGCATTAATTTTTGACTCAAAATTTAAATATTTTCAAGGAAAATTTCAAACTCATTGGCTTCAGCCTTATGAGATTGAAACTATATTTGATAATGGTTCAGTCAGGATTAGAAACATTGATGAAGAAAAAGTGACCTTCCTTGTAAATCATCATCAATTTAGAATTTATCATAAACCATTGACAAGGGAAGAATTTGTTAAAAATCTACAAGACAATATTGATTTGAAGGTGGTTAGGAAGGATTTCCCTTCCTTTCCAACTTGACTCACAAAGAATTTTGTTTCATATATATATGGTATAAACATGAAAACCAACACTATTGACATGTTTATATAGAAAATTTAGGATGCAGACCTTTTATTCTTGGCATCCTATATTTTCATTTTTAAACCCTGTTCTAATACCATTTTCTTTGTAACCCTCTTTTTCGTTTCAAAATAAGAAACTACGAAATTGTTGAGAATCTGCAACTTTAACAAAAATTTGTAGCTAGTACTAATGGGGATCAACTGGGACAATTGAAGATCTTGGCATAAGAAAATGATCAAGCTTGCAATTGAAGGAATCCAAGGACAATCTAAAAAGTCCAATCAAAGCATTAGAATCATAAATACAAAGGTATGCAAATATTAGATTCAGTAATAAAGGTGATGAACATTAGATTGTGGAATAAAATAGATTTTGCTATTGCCATTTGAAGTAATCATTACTATTCCAACTTCATACTTAACTATAAATATTATGTCCTATCAACGAAGTTGGCCATATGCCCATTCTTAACTATAAATATTATGTCCTATCAACGAAGTTGGCCATATGCCCATTCATCACTCATCATTGGCCCAGATACTCCACTCCATAAACCTTTTTTCATTGATAATTCTACCCTTATTCATACTTTGTTTTCCTGAAATCCTTTTCACTCATATCCATTGATGATTTCACTTTCATCCATACTCAGTTTTCCAAGGCCATTTTCACTCGATAACCTTCTAAAAAGAAGAAATTGTAGGTTGAGACTTCACCAACATGGTGTTATCGAGGAATAGTGTCCACTCGGATGCTGCTATTCCCACTAAGATGGGTGGCTATCTTAGAAACAATCAAAGTCTAGTATTGTTTCCTTTTATGAAAATAGACGAGAGGAGAACCAAGAAGACCAACCTGAGTCTTGCGTTTGATTTCCTCTCCTTCTTGATAGAGCTTCGCCACTTCTTCTTTGTCTATCTAGCTTCAAAAGAACCTGTGGAATCATAGCAACATACTACTATCCAAGAAACAAGGATCTAAATTCATAAATAATACAGGATCAGATGTGTATTAACCATATACATGCATATATAAACAAGTACACAACGATATGGAAGGAAACAAGAATAGCTTTATTAAGATAAAAAGTAGCAAGAGGATTACAACCATGTGCTCTGACCCAGCATCATCCTCCAGCAAGGAAGCCCTTCTTCACCTCAAGCAAAGCTTAGATCACCCAACACTATGAATGTACACCAGAAAACCAACAACACTTCTCTATAAGATAAAAAATTCCAGCCTCTGGATCTCTGTGATGAGGGATCCATATATAGATGATTATAGGGAGGTGAGTCATCTTCTGGGGTCTTGATTAGTGTCCTCTCTCTGATAGTTCCTGCTTCCACTTGAGAATGATGATCTCTTACTCATCCCTGGTCGAAAACAGAGAAGCAAGTGTCAGAGGGGAAGCTTCTGGAAGATTCCATGATCTTCCACCTCGCATATTTTTGTCGCTGCCATTTGTCCATTCCGACCATCGCACCCTATAGACTAGCAAATCAGTATGCATCACATCTTGTACACTGGGAAGGTGATTTGCATCGCACCCCCTGCATTGAGCTTTCAGTATGGTCCAGTTTTGACCATTTATGAGCAGTTTTCAGTGGAGAACTTCTGGGAGATGATGTAATCAGTTGACCTTGTTCCTTTAGGCAGTGAAGCAACACTTTTAGGGAATTAGGAGCCCTCATTTTATGGACATTTATGATTGGGGTTGCAGTGCCCAAAAATGTCTATAACAGTTGCCCCCTAAAGCATGAGGTCGTTAATCTTTTGATGTCGGGTGAAATGCTTTACCATGATAACAGTTGCCCCCTAAAGCATGAGGTCGTTAATCTTTTGATGTCGGGTGAAATGCTTTACCATGAGGGTCTGAAGTTTTTCGAGTTGGGAGGTGACCTGTAATAAGATACAATACAATACATTATCTTGACAACATTTTTTCATGATCTAGCTGAGGCAGGCATTCCCATGCTCAGCTTTATAAATTCATTTTCATGTACATAGGACAGACAATCATCTGTATGACAGACTGATGATTCGGACTCATCATCCTTTGATTTGGATGATCATCTATTTGGTAATGATGTACATTTGATGTCTTTATATTCCTGAATATATTACAGCCTAGATGGATTAAACTAGATCCGGGGTCTTCAAAACTCGTTCAATCTTCACTCGGAGTACAAGTCGATCCATGTGAAAAATGTTCTAGAGTCGAACATGGAAAGACATCGCCTGATTACTAACCAATGATGTAAGTTGTTAACAGGCGTGAGAGGAATCACCAATAATGACAATGACCCTCAAGGTACTATAGTACAATTCGCGTGGTGTGAAAAAGGACTTGGCATCGAACACCACGCAAAATCTCTCGGTCGAAGGCCATTAATGTAAACCTGTCGCCGAAAGTGAGAAAATTTCCATTGAGAAATGCAACCGGGTTTACACCTTTTCAACTTGTGTATGGTCTGGAAGCAATCTTACCAGTTCAATGTGAAATCTCGTCCCTCAAACTCGCAGTCAACCTTCTCCCCAGAACCTTAGAAGAAGAGGCTCGTTTCTTGGAACTAATCCAATTGGATGAAACCCATCGCGATGCAGCTTCGGCTAACAAAGCTCATAAGAAACGAGTCAAAGCGCAGTTCGACAAAAATGTCAAACCTCGCGTCTTCTCAGAAGGTGACCTGGTCTTACTTTACGACCAAGAATCTGATAAGTTGGGAGAAGGGAAATTCAAATCGTTATGGATGGGTCCCTATATTGTTAAGCGTGTATTAGCAAAAGGATCCTACGAGTTGATGGACTATGATGGGATTCCACTGGCGCAACCTCGCAACGGGTTGTACCTCAAGCATTACTATGCTTAATTCCGCGTAGTAATCCTTATGCTTTTGTTACATTTTTGTTTTCGCTAAGAGCAATTATTTTGGTTAGGTAATCCTCTTTTTTGCATTCGTTGCAGATGTCAAACCTATTGGAATCATTCGTTGGATATGCCGACGGAGCGAGTCGTAGTTCGCAGAACCTGTCTTCTGCGACATGGGCCATTTTCGATCCTAGCAGTGAGTTAGTAAGTTTCAGAGGGGTATGTATTGGTCGATCGACGAACAATATCGCTGAATACAACGTGTTGATAGAACTCCTCTCTGATGCCATCACACATGGCATATGCCGACTTGTCGTTAGGCTAGACTCACAACTCATCATTCTACAACTCACTGACATCTATTCCGTACGGAATCCAGCTATCTATAGCATGTTCCTAAGAGTCAGGATTTTGGAAAGACATTTCGATTTCATTCAACATCAACATATTTCCAGAAGTATAAACACATTGATAGACTCATTGGAAAATTATGTGTTAGATAGACATTTGCAACATTTATAAAAGAGAAGCATCACATCAATATATGCAACAGGATCATGTAACTTAACCAGAATAAAGCTCCGAAAATAAAAAATACATACATAATTGTTTATAGTTTATACATAATGTTCTGTAAACAAGAAAAAATTGGTCAAATGACCCAAAACTCGGAATGCTAGGGGGCACCCTAGTCTAATGATGCTGGTGATAACAAGTCACCGCCTGTGTAATCATGCGTAAAAGCCTAGTCCATCGACTCGGCACACCAGTAGTATGTCGCTGCAACCGCAGAGGCAGCTCGTCGGTCCTCACATCTGGGATACCAAGAGTGAGACCCTCAACCTGATCCTGTAGTGCTGAAAGAGTCTCGACCACATCAAGGTCACGAAGGATGGACCTCCCCCTAGCCTCTCCTGCTAGAGCGTCCGCTGGGTCTCTGCGGCGTACTGCCGGTCGAACTGGTCCAATATCTGCATGAGCACATGAGTTTTGATTAGTCTTGATCAAAGAAAACATAAGAACATTATAAAGAACAATGAACAAAGATATGGTCAGAAGATTTACCCATAGCACCCCACTGCTCGCCGGCTGGCAACACTAAATCCGGGTCACCCCGGAAATCCATGATAGCATATGGAAACTTAGCATAAACCATCTCCTGACAATCGAACCATTCAAAGAAAGTATCAGAAAAGGAAATCTGAGTCTGGCCAGCATGTCGAGACATGAGGTCAACCCATCTCTGCATCCATGGTTCAGTCGGTGGAGTTAGGCCAAGTGAGATGTACTGCAACTGCATCACTGGGATCCTCTCCAAAGCAAAAGTGGTTAAAATAGAACCATACCTTAATTTCTTAGATCTTCCGCTTTTCACCTTGGTCAGTTGTTCTTTCTTCGCAGAGAGTACTGCATCACGCCAATTGAACACCTTCGGTTCAAGGCATTCCAAAGCATACTGCATGTAAGACCTGTTAGCTATGTGAAGAGCAGAACTACCAGCCAGTCTAGAAAAAGTGAACAGAATGGTCCTCAAGGGCCAATCAGTGACATCTCGGATATTGATCTTGTCATCCGTACTCGCTGAGATCCCTCTCTGCAGTGCCGGCAAATATACTCCCTCACGGACTCGCCCCGCGGGCAGAACCCGATAATGAGAGAGGGACACCATGCCTCGATAAACTTGTCAAAAAATAGATGTCCACGACAGTCAAGGGGATCGATTTGCCCCTAATCTGGAACACCTGGTTGATAGGAACCCAAGCATTGAGGAAATTTTGCAACAAGTTAATTTGTTGCCTCATGCTAGAGATGCAGAAAAACTTCAACAGGCCACAGTTCCGCAATGAAGCTACTGTGCCCGGATCATGTAAAGCAACCATGTCCTCTTCTTCATGCTCACGTTCTCACCATGTAACAACTATTTTGCTCTGATGAATCTCTGAAAAACAAACAAGAGAAGAGTCAGGATCTTGATTTGGTAAAAAACAGGAAAAAATCTATGAGAAAGCTGTGCAAAAAGTTTCCTCCTTGCGCCCATTTCACCCCAGTAAGTGTACTGAGAGCGATGCATACTGACTAGTCAGTGAGAAGGCTAGTATGCATCACACCTTTCGATTAAGGAAGGGTGCGATGGAGCCAAGGCGAGTTGTTCAAACCCAAGAGGCTCAGGAGATCAAGGAAACAGGCTCAGAATTCAAAAAGAAAAGAATGCAATTGAAGAGTACAAGTTTAGCTCCTACCTGGTCCAGACGGCGTCGAAAATCGTCGACAGAATCTCCTGGAATTAGCTAGTGAAAATCAGGAGGAAAAGCACCTCTAGAACTCCAACAAACCAAGTTCAAATGAAATGGTAAAATGAGAGGTAAAAGTCACTTTTAAATCACCGTTCATGTAATTCAATTAAGATATTAGTGTTCTTAACTCATTTATCAAGCATATGTTTTCATTTCTAATCGATTTGATGAAGCAATTGAACAAGTAGTACAATCTTTGAAAGAACAAAATGCTAATGGTGAATCAAAGAATCAATGATCATTATCATGAGCAGTTTTAACGCGGAATTCAAGCTCGTTAAAAAATAAACATAAGCCATGAGCAAATGTTTTCCCCAGAGTTTAAGCTCATTAAAAAATGAACTGGTAAATAACCATTGTGAATGCCTTATCGTCAGCTTTTGAGCCTTGGTCGTGTTCTCATCATCACCTCCACTCTGTTTTTAGCCGATCATTCACCTCCATTTGATTGTTACCCTTTCGAGAAACATCTGCGAAGGAGTGATTCTATTAGCCATCCTTGTGACACTGCCATGATTGGAAAATTCCAAACCTTACCTGGAATTAGCTGCTACCCGAAATCATCACTTCCTCCTCGAAAAACGAGTCTCCTTTAAGCTCTTTTCAACTGACTCGTAAAATATGAAAAGATTGCCAAGCAATTAACCTCTCCGGCTCGTTAAAGTCATCGGAAGTGTTATCCCTCCTCTAGACTTTAATCTTTTTGGACTTGAGGGATTATTACACAAAACGATCGAGCGCTTGTCTTGTTCGGCTCATTAAAACTATCGAAAATTCATCCCTTTCGTATTATTTTACGCCATTTTGTTACCAGGAATAGTGTCCTCTCGGAGCTGCTATTCCCACTAAGACTGGTAGCTATCTGAGAAACAAACATGTAACTTCTACTTTCGCTTTCCTTTATGAAAATAGGTAAGAGTGGAACAAAGGGCACCAACCTTAGTCTTGCGCTCGGTTCCCTTGCTTGATTCCTCTCCTTCCTGATAGATCTTTGCCGCTTCTTCTTCATCTGCCCAGCTTCAAAGAGCACCTGTGGAATCAAAGAAACATACTACTATCGAAGAACAGAGATCTATATTCATAAATAACATAGGACCAGATATGTGTTAACCATACAAATGCATATATAATCAAACATACAAGAATATGGAGGAAAACTTGAATAACTTTATTAATATCAAGAAAAGCAGGAGGATTACAACCATATGTTCTGAACCAGCATCATCCTCCAGCAAGAAATCCCTTCTTCACCTCAAGTAAAGCTTAGATCACCCAACACTATGAAATTTCACCAGAAAACCAACAGTACTTCTCTACAAGATACAAAATTCCAGCCTCCGGATCTCTGTGATGAGGGATCCATATATAGATGATTGTAGGGGGGTGAGTCATCTTCTGGGGTTTTTATTAGTGTCTTCTCTCTGATATCTCTTGATTCCACTTGGAGATTGATGATCTCTTACTCATCCCTGGTCGAAAATAGAGAGGCAAGTGTTAGAGGGGAAGCTTTTGGAAGATTCCATGATCTTCCACCTCGCAAATTGTCAGGCAAGTGTCAGAGGGGAAGCTTTTGGAAGATTCCATGATCTTCCACCTCGCAAATTGTCCCTGCCATTTGTCCATTCCTGACCATCGCACCCTACAGAGGGGCCACTCAGTATGCATTGCAACCTTTACACTGGGAAGGTAATATGCATCGTACCCTCTGCACTGGGTATTCATTGTGGTCCAGTTTTGACCATTTCTGAGCAATTTTAGTGGAGAACTTCTGGGAGATGATGTAATCAGCTGACCTTGTTCCTTTAGGTAGTGAAGCAACACTTTTAGGGACTTAGGAGCCCTCAGTTTATGGACATTTATGATTGGGGTTGCAGTGCCCAAAAATGTATATAACACTAATCTTCTCTAGAAAATTTTTAGCCCACAAGGCATCCCCTGTAAGATCCTCCCTCACTCTTCCTTGTTACCCATATTCAATATCCAAAGGTGAAGGTGGAAAATATCCAAAACAGGTTTCAAATGGGGACAGGTCTTTGGATGCTTATGATTGTAACCCCTCAAAAATGAAACCAAGTTCTTATTTCCTAAATCTATTTGTCCATGTTTTTGTGGATGGAATGTTGTAGACCTCTTCAACTTTGTGTCCATGTTCTCCCATAATGTAGTTAAAAATGTACTAAAATATTGTGTATTTGTATATATGATACTCTTTGGTATCTAATCTAAATTAGATCATTATACTATTTTTCATCCATCTCAGTGCATTTGGAGGTGGAAAAAGTGGAGGAATCATCTCATGGGACCATTTTTACCGGTGGGACACAGTTTGGCAAAACGGAGTCTGAAACCTTTCAGATGCATTGTGAGGCTTCAAATGACATTTTTTTGGGTAAAAAATTTCCATTTTAGTGTGACACCTTTTTATGTTATTCTACACACATATGTATTTCCAACGGCACAAGAAGCGCATCTATCAAAGTCTGTATGCAAAATGTATGCCACTCAGAAGTTGACCTTTTGTTTTCACCGCCATGGTTCGAGAGGATGTCACGTCATACCCCATTATTGATGGAAAAGGGGCTATCCACGTGTTTGTGATGTAAAATACTCTAGAAGAGTCTATATTGTAACTCTAGTTTAGAGTTTATGTGCTAAAAGTTAACCATTAGTAGGCTATCAGGCTCTATTATAACCAGGCTACTAGGAGAAAGAGGCAATCCATTCTTTCAAGAGAATTTTGTTCCATAGTTGATAAGAGTAGCCACAAGAGTAGGAAGTAGAGCACACAAAGCAGATCTATGCATCATAGTAGCCCACGGGCCACAGGAATTATGTAGGTTTTAACCCCATACAGAAATTGGCTACATACAAATTCTAAAAGACAAAAAATAAACAATGGCAAGAACATAAAACATAAAACATATATACACAAATATTTTCCCTTGGATCCCAAAACTGGGGCTACCGGGTTTACTCTTTTGTTATATTCTTTTCAATGTTATAATACATATTTATACATGTTGAATCATCCATAAACCCTAATCCATTAACCCTCAATTAGAACATAACTATAGTTCCCTTGACTGGATCTACAAAATACCATGGATAGAAAACCATCATGCCCAAAACCATCAGTGAAATCCATACACAAAACCATAGGTAGGTCTACCCATATAATATAGGGTCCAAAAAAAAAATTCCCAGAGTGCTTCGCCCGAAGTAACGTACATGGGGGGCTTTCACCCCCCTTGTAACCCACAGACGTGTGGGGTAGTCGTGAAAAGAATATAACACACACCCAACACATTACTTATTTGTACATGAAACCTTATTTTCTAGACAAAGAAAGAGAGTGAAGCATCCTCACCTTCTAGTTGAGTTTTCTCCTAAAATCATTTCCCAGAGCATATCTTGTGTCTTATGCGTGTGTTTGAGATTATTTTTTCGTTCTCTACTCTTTTGCATAATTTTCATTCACATGCATGCACTAATTGTTAAATTTACAGATTTAAAGGTTAAATAAAATTGTAATAGTGTAGAAATTCAGAATTTTTTAATATAATGTTATCAGATCTATTGTGAAAACTTGTCCACTCGAATATCCATGGAAGTTTACACATCATTTGGTATCAAATCCATGTTTCTTAGGATATTTTTTGGAGATTTCAGGGATTTATATCAGTGGGACCAAAAATCGTAAAACCTTAATCATGGGTGACGAATCTGTAAACAACCCTCGTGATCCTGCAGAGGTGAGGTTTACGCGGCTGGAACAACAAGTCACTAATATCAACCACAATGTAAACCTCCTTATGGAAGCCTTGAATAACAAGATGGGGATATTTTGAGAATATGTGTGCTTGAATTCAAGGGACAAATCAAAACGGGGATCATATGATCGAGGAGAAAAAAAGAACTAGTCGAAGAAATAACCCAAAAATATCAACCATGTTTGAATGTTGTGAACCAATCATAGTATCTTTTTAAAATGCAATCAAAAGTTGATATCAAGCCATACAATAGTGAGATCAATGCTCTGAAGTTGAACCATTGGTTGTAGCAGCTGAAATTTATTTCAATGTCCATTAGATTAAAGAAGGATAAAAAATATGCAATTGAAATTGGAGGGGCATGCACTGACTTGGTGGGAGAGCCACATGGAAACCCTGAGGTTGAAAGGAGAACCTCCAATAACTAAGTGGGAATATTTCGAAACGCTCACTAAGTCACATTTTTATCCCATTGGGTACATGGAGGACCAGTGGATCCAGTGGCATTACTTAAGGAAAAATCTGGACCAAAGCGTGCAAGAGTACACCATGTAATTTAGAAATATGGCTATAATGTTGGATATATCTCCAAAGAACCTAGATGTACTTCTCAAGTATTTGGGGGGTCTTCACTTCCATTTGCATGAGCAAGTGATGTTACTCAAGCCCAAATCAGTCGATGAGGCTTGTGTACAGGCACGGGACCTGGAGAACATAGGCCTGAAGAGAGCACAATCAAGTGGATTGAAGAAAAAGGAGAAACAAGAGGCTTCTAAGGAGGGGAAGAAGAAGAAAAAGGGGGAAAAGGTAAAAATATGGTAGCCACAACACACTAGTAAAAAGATCCTAGCAACCACTGCAACATTGATGGCCCTCCAGAGGAGAAGTGCTAGAAGTTGCATCCAGAGCTAAACCTGAAGAACAAGAAGAAGAATCACATGGCCACATATTCAAGCAACCAAGTTGAAAGTAACTCAGACATGGATGAGAAGATCATCTATACACAGTGCAGAAGGAGGTGAATTTGAGTAGCCTTCAGTAATAGGAAGAGAAATAAATTACCTAACTCTTCCATATAAAGATACAGGTCAAGAAGACAAAGATTAATGTTTTGTTTAACTCAATACCATGGGAAAATATCATTGCAGCAAAGTTGGTCAAGAAGTTGGGGCTAGAAGTTCATGATCATCCAAACCCATATCCACGAGGATGGGTAGATAAGGATGCAGAGTTGAAGGTAACAAAACAGTGCAAAATTAGTTTTGCAATCAGTGTTGATTATATTGATGAAGTAGATCTAGATGTGGTCCACCTTGATGTATGTGGATTCATGTTTGGGATTCCATACATGTACATGTGTGATGAAATATTCATGAGGAGAGCCAACCAGTAATAGCTCTTCAAGGATGGAAAATAATTCAGCATCAACGAGCATGCAGGCAAGTAAAAAATTTCACTAGTAAGTGCCAACTCAGCCAAGAAATTGATCATTTCCAGCAAGAAGTATGTTTTATTGTTTTTAAGAGAAAGTCAGTGTATATAAGAGTCAATAAGAGGCAAGGCATCCTTGGAGGGGTGTGCTAAGAAACAAAAACAACAATTGGAGGATTTGTTATAAGCATACAAGGATGTGTTCCAAGAGCCTAAAGGGTTACCACCTAAGGGAGAAGTCGATCAAGATATCCATCTATTTTCGAACTCCCCATTGCTAAAGATTGGGATTTATAGGAAGCATGTTATAGAAGCAAGTAAGGTGAAGAAAAACTTGCAGCAAATTCTGGAATAGGGTGTTATTCGACCAAGTACATCACCATGTGGGTCACCCATCATTATTGTGTTGAAGAAAGATGGGACTTGGCAGATGTGTATAGATTATAGGGCATTGAAAAAAATCACGCTCAAGAACAGATACCTGCTGCCTAGGATAGATAATATGTTGGATCATCTGCAGCAAGAAAAATACTTCACCAAGTTGGACTTGAAGTCTAGATATCACCAAGTTTGAGTCAAAGAAGAATATACCTAGAATTCCACCTTATTCAAAACCAGTTAAGGTTTGTATGAGTGGTTAGTTATTCCATTTGGCCTATTTAATGCACCAACTAAGTTTATGATATTAATGAATGATGTATTACACCCTTTTATAGATTCATTTGTTATTTTCTATTTGGATGATATATTGGTATATAGTGCTACTTGGGAGGAGATATTTCACATTTGATATGGTTTCTAGAAACATTGAATAAGCACCAGCTACTAGAAAATCTCAAGAAGTGTGAGTTTGCACAACAGTCTTTGGTGTATCAAGGGTATGTGATTGATGGACTAGACTTGAAGATAGATCCTGCCAATATGGAGGCCATCATGAAATGGTTGGTGCCTACTAATGTTTCTGAGGTCATGAGTTTCATTGGGGAAGCACAATATTTACGGAAATTAATAGCCTATTTTTCAGTTATAGCACCACCGCTCCATGCCATAACAATGAGTGGAAATAGTTTCCAATGGGGAAAGGTGAGTAGAAGGCTTTCAAGGAGCTAAAGAAGAAGATCAATAAAGCACCGTTTTTTGAATTACTAAACTTGAAGCAACCCTTTGAAGTGGAGACAGATGTGAGTGGGTATGTTATGGGAGTTGTCTTGATATATGAAGGAAGGCTTGTATGCTACCATTCTGAAGTATTTCATGGGGTAGTTCTTAACTACCCTACCTACATCAAGGAGCTTTATGCCATGGTGCAAGTTGTAAAGAAGTGGAAGCATTATATGATGGGAAAGGAGACAGTAATCCACACAGATCACTAGTTGTTACAGTACTTGCAAGCCCAGAGTAAGCTACAACAGACCAAGCATTACAGGTGGATGGGGCTTTTACAACAGTTTCATCTGGTGATAAAATATAAGAAGGGTAGCACATATAAGTTGGTCGACATTCTTTCAAGTCCACCCATATCAAAGATCATAGCTTTGGGGACTCTTATGCACATCAAGACATTCACCCATGATTCATACAAAGAGGCATATTCCGAAGATGCAGAATTCAAGGAGGTGTATCAGTAGTTGCAAATTTTGATTCATGCGCACAATGGTGACAACACCATTGACTACCATCTTCGAGATGAGTTACTCTACAAGTTGGATAAGTTATGTGTTCATAAAGGTGAGCAATTGTAGATGATTAAAGAGGCTCACACCTCCAATGTTGCAGGGCACTTTGGTGTAGGGAAGGTTGTAGCTAACCTACAAAGGTATGTGTATTGGCCCAAGTTGTAAGAGAAGGTAGCTATGTTCTTAAGAGGATGCATGCTTTATTTTTTCATAAATCCTAGCAACAGGAAATAGGGTTTATATCATCACTTACATGTACCTATTCATCTATAGGAAGTCATTTCCATGGAATTTGTGGGAGGTTTACCAACAACCCAAAAGGGGCATGACTGCCTATTTATGGTAGTTGATAAGTTGAGAAAGATGTGTGTTCTGATGCCCTGTAAAAAGACCATCAGTGGGAAAGAACAAAAAAAAAAAAATTCTTTAGACGGGTTTGGGTGCACTTTGGGATACCAAGGAGCATCCTTTCAGATAGGGATACAATATTTCTCAGTGCATTTTGGTCTACATTGTGAGAGAATATGGAAACAAAGTTGAAGAGATCTACAACATTCCATCCACAGACAAATGAGTAGACCGTAGTAGTTAATAGGACTTTGGTGCAAATTTTGAGGGGATATATCTAGAAGCATCTGAAAACCTAGGATGAAAATTTGGTATATATACAACATTCTTACAATAGAGTAGTCCACACTTCTATACGAAAGTCCCCATTTGAAACTTGTTTTGGATGTTTTACACCTTCACCTTTGGATAATGCATATGGGCGCAAGGGAGAGTGAGGGAATATCTTACAGGAGATGCTTTGAGGGCTAAAAAAATTATAGAGAAGATAAGACAGATCCATCTACAAGTATAGGAAACACTGTAGAAGTCGTAGGAGAAGTATAAGGTCATGCATGATCAGCACAAAACAGATAAATCGTTCAAGGTGGGAGAAAGAGTATTGCTATAGTTGAAAAAAGAGAGGTGCAGGGGCCTACTAATAAAATCAAGGCTCTGAGGTACGATCCCTTTGAGATACTAAAAAAGGTGGGTGATAATTCCTATCAACTCATTTCACAACCATATATGCACATTTACTCAGTTGTTAATGTGGATAATTTGAAACACTATGAGCTTTCCATGCTAGACAAGGAAGAGGAATAGGTCCTACCTTCTGTGGAGGATTTGGCACCAGATGATTAGGGATATTTGATAGAAGACACAGTCTTGTAGAATAGGTATAGAACTTCAATACAGGGGCATCATGACCTTTGGCAGATTGGGTTGAAGGGAAAACTTCTAGGTAAAGCTAAATGGTACACCAAAGAGAAGGTGGAGGAAAAATGTCCTCACCTCCTTCAGTAAATGTTTTTTGGGAAAAAAATCCTCCCAAATTGGGGAGGTGTGATTTGAATTGGATCATTACATTGTTTTTCATTCATCTCAATGCATTCAAAGTGGAAAAAGTGTTGGAATCATCTCATGGGACTGTTTTTACCGGTGGGACCTGGTTTGGCAAAATGGGGTATGAAACCTTACAAGAGCATTTTAAGGCATCAAACAATGTTTTTTGGGGGAAAAACTTTGTTGCTTTGGCGTATCACCTTTCATTGATATTCTACACACAAATATCTTTCCAATTGCACAAAAAACATGTCAATCGGAGTTTGTATGCAATATTTATGCCACTAAGAAGTTGACCTTCCTGTTTTCACGACCATGGTTCGAGAGGATGTCAGATCAGCCCCCATTATTAATGGAAAAGGGGATAGCCACATGTTTGTGATGTAAAATACTCTAGAATATTCTATATTGTAACTATAGTTTAGAGTTTATTTAGTCTAACTTAACCAATAGTATTTTATCGAGATGTGTTATAACCGAACCAATAGGAGGAAGGGAAAATCCATTCTTTTGAGAGAATTTTGTTTCATAAGCTAGAAAATATAGGCAGGAGAGATAGAAGGTAGAGAACAAAGAGAGGATCTATTCACTCTAGTATCCCACGGACACCAAGCATTACTTATTTGTACCTACAACGTTATTTTCCATACAAAGAAAGAAAGTGAAGTGGCCTCATGATCCAGGTGGCTCCAAACACATATAGAAGTCCAACGGGACTCAGGAAGGGTCAAAAATCAAAGTGTTTGGATTGTGCTCAAATTAGGTTCATGTTGAAGATCTTGTCATCATGATTGTGGTGGTGTGAATGGTTCATCAAACCAAGCTTGTATGCGAAAGGTAGAGCTCTTCAAAGTTTGACATGACAAGGGAAAAAACGGGGCCCACAATGTGCCACATGGCACCCCAATAAGCAGGTGGGACCCACTAAGTTTATGTGGTGACTGAATGGCCACTAAACCCTCGACACATGGCTTACTAACATTTACTCCTAGCCCTACACAAAAGGACAAATATACAAAAAGACAAAAAAAATCATTTAAAAAAAAACACTATATATTAAGATATAGTGATAAATATGGTTTTGAAAAGTCATATAAAAATCATGTAAAAGAAAACCATATATAAAAATATGGTTAGGAACTTCAAAGAATCTATATTAAATGGGTATGGGGTATATTGTTTTAATACCAACCAATGTATACACCCAACCCACCTTATACATAAGTTGTTAATTAAGTGCGAGGTCGGCGGGGACTGAACCCGCCCGGCCCACATGGGCCGGCCCCCACTGGGGGTCCCATATGGTGGCGTATACAACATCAACCAACCCACATTAATACGCCAATGTATTAACTCCAAAATCAAATGGTTATGATGCGCCCACTTTTTATAACAAAAAAATAACATTTTGTTATATATGGCATAGGTGGGATTTGATCACCCAACCTGCCGCCTTGTTACCTCCACCATAACCAATGCACTACAACCCATTCATTGATATATCTACCCACAAACTTTATATCAACTTTATTTTTCAGTGTGATGGGCATGGAGAGGAACAAAACCACATTATGCATAGAGGAACGGAGATCGAGGGTGAAACATAGAAACCGAGACTTTAATTTTTAATTTTTTTGCAGGTGAAACCATGATTCTGGAAAAACACAAGTGGAACCATGATTGAGCCAAATTATCAAGAGGGTGAAATTTTGCCAATGTCCAAATTAGACAAATTTTATGTCGATCTTACACCTCTCAGTGAAATGAACATGATGGGGCAGTCATAATTTTGATCTAAGAAACAGATCTTCATATTACCCAGACGAGGGAATCTTTGAGGAATCTAGGGGAATCTAAAAGATTCCTTAAGCCCTAGATATCCACTTTCTCAGAATTCAGAAATTTGACAGCTGATTTTACACTATTTGACACCACAAATTTGATGGTGCAATTAGATTTTCCATTTGAACATTTCATTCTTCAGCCACTTTTCAAAGTGGAGTGTGGGTGTCAACATTCATGAGTGAGCTGTCATTTTCATGTGATTCGACACCGCAAGATTGATGGTACGACCAACTTCAGTAGTTTGACATCCTCTTCTTCAGATGGCCCCAGGATGTGAGATATATGCAATGTGTTCATGTACTTCTTTTTGCTATGAGATGCATTATGCTGCACAGATCCATGTTTGTTGTTTAACTTGGGATCTTGTCTCCTTACTTGTTTCATGATTCCTTCTTGATATGTCTCAGAATCATTTGTGGGATGTACTTGTTGTCATGATTCGCCATGTTTTGTTGGAGATCCCTTTGTCGTTATTTTGATGGGATACTCATGTGTCGCCATGTATGATTGCATTGAGATCCCTTTTATGCCATGTTGGCAGGATGTTCATCATCACCATGCATGAGTTTGTGTCATATTGATAGGAGTCGTTTTTTACTGAGAGTTCCTATAGTGGAACATCTCTTGGCGTCACTCCTGCATGAGGGCATTTTCCTGGTATGATATCGACGTCACCTCTTATGTACATCATCACTATTGACAACACTTAATGCAGCGACCTACACCATCTTGACACCAAGGCCTGGAGACGTAGTCCCTCCTGGACGAACTCTGTTATCAACGTCTTGTGTTTTATGTTGTTGACTATTGTCATGTTCCTTCTTCTTTACAACATGCATTTATGTTCCTTTATGCTAGTATAATTTCAGTTCTGAGCACATCACGAAAGTAAAAGATCTTGGTTAAATTCGAGAGTTGAGGTAACTCAGATCAAGTTTGGTATAAGAGTGGTATTTGTGTGGATGTGAATTGCAAGCGTGAATAATGGAATGTGCAACGATAGAGGATGAAAAATCGATGTACGAGACCATGCTCAAAATTTCCAAAAGGGTGGAAATAATTTATGAAACTCTACAAAAAGAGATAGAGGAAAAGGAGCGATTACAGCTTCAGTTGCAAGCCACAAAAGAGGCCCTAGAAGAACTGAAGCACAACAACCAAAACCTTCGAATAGAGAACGCTGAATTGAAAATGCTTCTACATGAAGCAAAAGAGGAAAAATAATTTTTTCTATGACAGATGCAAGCTAAGGACAAGGCCTTGGAAAAGCTGCAGCATGACCGATGTGAGGTAAAAAGTAGTTCTCCATCTTCATGTATGTTTCCTGATGATGATTTTGCTGTTTTTGAAAATCATACCACAGGAATTGGCTCCAAAATGTTGAAGAGAATGGGGTATGAAGGAAAAGGCTTGGGCATTAATGGCCTAGGCATTGTCAACCCCATCAAAGTAGAAGAATTACCCCATCAGGCAGGACTTGGGTATGTCAAAAAGGAAATTGGGGAATGCACCACGACAACAAGTGAACCACCAACAATAGATGATGATAAGTCCTCGTCAGTTATTTCCAAATCAATAGAGGAGGTGAAAGATGTTGATTTCCTTTTGGTTTCGTCTTCACATAGTATGATTCATGTTGGAGATGTGGAGATACCAATTACAGGGACAAACATGAGGCTCCTTACTAGGATGAGGTACGAGGAGGAAAAAGAACTTGGTGTTAATAACCAAGGCATAACTCAACCATTGGAGGTTGTGCAGAAACCTCAATTTGTAGGCTTGAGATACACCAAAGGAGAATGCTCGAAGGTGTCAGATTCTTCCGAGACATTGTCGAGGAAAGAGAATGATGGGAAAGCATCCCATCATCCCATGGCAGTGCCCATTGCAAAGAAAGAGTTGAGGCAAACTCTCATCACCATAATGACACCAGAGGCATCAAGGAAAGGTATAACCAGTCTTGACATTTGAATGTTCATTTATAGTATAATCATGTTGTTAAAAATGAATGTAAAACATGGCATCAAAAAACATGTACCTTTTGTGGATTACATTACCATACATTTTCTAAGTTTTGGAAAAGAATAGCATCACATAAAAGGATGAGGCATGAAAGACCCTCTCAACAACAAGTAAAGAAGCATGTTAAGCAGATATGGAGGAAGAATACGTACTGCAGTCATTGTGACAGAAGTGGCCATCAAAGAGCCACATGTTGGAGGCTCATCTAGAGCAACGCCTTAAAGACAAAGTGTTGATGCATGAACCAGGTGAAACAATTGTTCGGCAAGCAAAACCACCATGGGGGAGGTGACCCATTCACATTGATAAGTGAAAAATGGTTTCTAGATATGTTAGCTTGTCATGGTCATGCTTTTGTAAATCATTTGTTGCATTTTAAAATGTAAAAGTGATGATGTGGTTTCCATCACTTGTTAAGAAACAATGATGTATGGTCTTATTTTGATTTGCATGATAAACTATGAAAGTGATGTCGTGTTTCCATCACTTGTCAAAGAAACAATAGTGTTTGGCCTTATCTTTGTAAATCATGTGTTGCAGTGATGATGTGTTTTCCATCACTTGTTGGAGCAACAATGATATGTTGGCCTTGTTTTCGTACCTAGGGGATTGTTTCCATTTTGATGTAAACTTGACCACCGAATATGTGTTATAAACTCATGGAAAGTATGGGATGCTTGGGTCATTAGTTGGTCATGTAAGTCAAGCATGTAATTTTCAAAACAATGTACTACAGGTTACAGAGGTTGCAGGTGTCGGTTCATCGCTTAAGGCTCAGAAGAACAAAGGTGAAGGAGATGGAAATGAGACCTTCTTAGGACGCTTGTGATGCAGACAAGGTACAACGAAGTTTTAGATTATTTTTCATACTTTTGGAGGACCAAAAGCTCCTCAGTGGGGAGGATTGATCCAGGTGGCTCCAGACACATGCATAAGTCCAAGAGGACTCAGGAAGGGTCAAAAATCAAAGTGTTTAGATTGTGCTCAAAATGGTTTCATGTTGAAGATCTCATCGTCGTGATCATGGTGGTGAAAATGGTTTGTCAAACTGAGCTTGTATGCAAAAGATAGAGCTCTTCAAAGTTTGACATGACAAGGGAAAAAATGGGGCCCGCAGTGTGCTACATGGCATCCCAGTCAGCAGGTGGGACCCACTAATTTTATGTGGCGACTGAATGGCTACTAAACCCTTGACACATGGCATGCTAACATTTACTCCTAGCCCTGCACAAAAAGACAATATATCTATCTATATATATATCTATATCTATATATATATATATATATATATATATATATATATATAAAGCAAAATACTTTAATCTACTTCTACAATCAATTTGTGAAAGCTTAAAATATTTGAGCAAGATCAAGCTGAACACTTATAACCAAAAGAAGAATCAATGCACATGAAACACAGAAGAATACTCAGGGGAAAGCCTCAATGAAAAACCCCACTATCTGTGTTATCATACAAGGTGGAAATACATCAGAATTACAAAGCCTTAGCTCTCACAACTAGCCAGCTCTCAGTACAATCCTCTTGGATGCTCACAGGCAAACTTGACTTCTCACAAGCCTTCCTCTCTACCCTCCAAGCTCCTATTTCCTTGTGTAGTTTCTCCTAGGTGATCCTCCTGTTACCATGTGGAAGACTCTCAACCAAGTGGAACACTGATCTCTCACACTAATCTCACACCCTGTAAAACTGCATAATCCTCAAGGAACCTCCTTCGTTATGCATGCATGAGTTTCCTTTATTGGAGAAAAAATGCAACTGATAGTACATTTTCCCTATCTTTAATCTCAACTGGGCATTTCTCAGAATATACATGCATGATTCAATGATGAGAGAATCTTCAGTTATCTGGAGTGCACTAGTTGAGTGCATGCATGCATCAACTAACTGGTAACTCACAATTAGTTCCTCAAATAGTTTGGAAGTAATTTAACTGGACTTAACTCAATAAACTAAACTAACTAATTACAACTTAAATATAACTCAATCTTATCTCGTTAATTAAGGGATAATCTCCTTAATTTAAGGGATAACAGTTGCATGACTTTAGAAAGAATTCTAACTTGAATTTCTCCAACTAATTAACTCAAGATGAATTAATTAATTATTTTTCAAGAAGCTGGTGAGACTACATTCGAATTTTAATTCAAAGAAAAATTAAAATTGGAATATTTTGGATTCTATTTTTATCATTTCTTGTTTCTATTTTCAACACTCCCTCTCAATAAGAAAGGAATTCAACTTGATCCCGATCTTGAACCTTTGGAATGTTCTTCATGCAACACTTCTCTCTAGTGTTGTTGCTCCAGCAATCTCCAGAAACAAAAAAAACATCCAACCTGAATCAGAATGATGCCTCTATCATCAAAGTCTCTGACTGTTATTGCCTTTGTCGACTGAAAACTTTGCGCTTCTACTGACTCAGCCTTTCTGCATTATTGTCAATCCTTCTTTGCGCTCTTCAGTATATGACTTCTCTAGACTCTGTCACTTTGATCTCTAACTGCATCAGTCCCACTGATTCCTCCCGCTACTATGTACTTTGGGCTCTCATAGCAAGGTACGATCCATGAGATAAAACCTCTCAATGGACCCTGCCCAATTTCAGCCTTCTTGAGACTATCACTTCACATCACCCCACCTCACACCTGGAGGTATGGCTACATGTGGTCCCTCTGCCCACTTGGCTCGAAATTTCTCCCTATTGGAGGTCTCTGCATGAGTGGATGTCTCCACTCAGTCTCCTCTCAACATCTCCAATTGTGGCTCCTCCACAATTGTCTGAGACTTCTTCTGGGGCTGCATGTTGAGAGGTAATTTACTATCCCTCTTAACCACCAAGTCTCTAACATTTACCTTTCTCCTCAAGGCTTTTCATGCATCTTGAACCTCAAGATCATACAGGTTCTTAACTCATGAACCGATCTGTTTCACTTGTCCCTTAGTGATGTGTCTGAGGAAAACCTTTCCCTTGCTAAAAACAACATCGTAGCCTTTGTCCTCCAACATCGTGATTGATAACAAATTATTCTTTGGTCTAGGCACATAGTTCACATCTGTCAAGGTGATAAGAGATCCATGCTCCCTCTGAAAAGCAACTATGCCCACTCCTAAAACACTATACCTTTCATCGTCACCCATCTCTATGTGCATATTGAGGTCTTTCTCCTCCAAGGTACTGAATACAATTTTATCACCGGTTATGTGGAATGAGGCTTCACCATCAAGAAACCAACCACAACCCATCATCGATGAAACCATGCATGTGATGAGGGTAATGTCCATCTCGAACTTAGAGGCTAATGCCTCACCTTCAGATCCTTCCAAGGATCCCTTCTTGGACTTCTTCGATGGGTAATTAGTCGCATAATGACCTAGTTCATGACAATTAAAGCATCTCACTTTAGACTTGTCAAACTTCTTCCCTCCATGAGAAGAATTTGATTTGGAATGAGAATCCTTCTCCTTCCCTTTCATTGCCTTACTTGCTAAGGCTAGATTTTCTTCATCATCCTTGGATGAAGAACCATCTCGTGTGCTCATCCTGATCTCCTCCTACATGAGATCCGACCATAGTCGTTCCTAATCCGGTAGTTTCTCTCTTCCATTCACAGAGTCCTGGTAGCTATTCCAGCTCTTTGGAAGGCTAAGGAGAGTGAGGCTCACTATATCATCATTAGCAGTAGTTATTCCCACACTGCTAAGCTCATCTCTGAAATTGGTGAGCTTGTTCAGATATGTGGAAATAGTATCGCAGTTCTCCATCTTGATTCTTAGAAGCTTATCCTTGAGCGCCAAGTTCCTCTAGTTGCTACTATTTCCTAGTAGAGGTCCTTCAATGTCTTCCACATTGAATATGGAGTATCCTTCCCATGGAGACTTGAGACAATATGGTCTTGAACTCCCTCAAGGATGATTGGTCTAACCCTCACCACACACTTATTCCACTCAACCAACTCTTGTGCATTAGTTGAAGTTGGCTTTTGGATTTCTTGATCAATGAAATTCTTCTAGTCGTTGTCTTCTAATACAGTCTCCATGCAATATTTCCATGCTATGTAATTCGAGCTACCTTCCAAGGCATACTCGAGTCTCAAGCCATAGAACGCCATTAACCAACCTTGAAGTATGAGATGAATTCGATTTGAACCTACAACCCTGAACTTCAAACTTCAAATTCTCTTCTCCATATATTGTTCACTGCTCCGATAAACTCAGCTCCAATACCATGTAGAAATTTTGACTGTAGATTAACCTGATAATGCAATATAACTAAAGCAAAATAATTTAATCTACTTCTACAATCAATTTGCGGAAGCTTAAAATAATTGAGCAAGATCAAGATGAACACATATAACTAGAAGAAGAACCAATGCACATGAAACACAGAAGAATACTCAGGGGAAAGCCTCATCTAAAAACCCCACTATTTGTATTATCATACAAGGTGGAAATACATTAGAATTATACAAAGCCTTAGCTCTCACAGCTAGCCAACTCTTAGTACAATCCTCATGGATGCTCACAAGTAAACCTAGCTTCTCACAAGCCTTCCTCTCTGCCCTCCAAGCTCCTATTTCCTTGCGCAGTTTCTCCTGAGTGATCCTTTTGTTACCAAGTGGAAGACTCTCAACCAAGTGTAACACTTATCTCTCACACTGATCTCATACACTGTAAAACTACATAATCCTCAAGGAACCTCCTTCCTTCTACATGCATGAGTTTCCTTTATAGGAGAAAACATGCAACTGATAATACATTGTCCCTGTCTTTAATCTCAACTGGGTTTTTCTCAAAATAGACATGCATGAGTCAATGCTGAGAGAATCTTCAGTTATCTGGAGTACACTAGTTGAGTGCATGCATGCATCAATTGACTAATAACTCACAATTAGTTCCTCAAACAATTTGGAACTAATTTAACTGGACTTAACTCAGTAAACTAAGATAACTAATTACAACTCAAATATAACTCAATCTTATCTCCTTAATTAAGGGATAATCTCCTTAATTTAAGGGATAACTGTTGCATGACTTTATAAAGACTTCTAACATGAATTTCTCCAACTAATTAACTCAAGATGAATTAATTAATTATTTTTCAAGCAACTAGTGAGACTAAATTCAAATTTTAATTCGAGGAAAAATTAAAATTAGAATATTTTGGATTCTATTTTTATCATTTCTTGTTGCTATTTTCAACAAAGAAAACCATATATAAAAATATGGTTATAATAAATTAACTTCAACGAATATATACAATATATAAAAATATGGTTATGAAATTCAACGAATCTATACTAAAAGGGTATGGGGTATATTGTTTTAATACCAACCAACGTATACACCCAACCCACCTTATACATAAGTCGTTAATTAAGTGCGAGGTCGATGGGGATTGAACCTGCCTGGCCCACATGGGTTGGCCCCCACCGGGTAGCCCCATATGGTGGCGTACATAACATCAACCAACCCACATTAATACGCCAATATATTAACTCCAAAACCAAATGGTTATGATGCACCCATTTTTTATAATAAAAAAATAACATTTTGTTATATATGGTGCAGGCCGCATTTGATCCCCCAAATCGCTGCCTTGTTACCTCCACCATAACCAATGTGCTGCAGCCCATTCATTGATATATCCACCCATGAACTTTATATAAACTTTATTTTTCAATGTGATGGGCATGGAGAAGAACGGAACCATGTTATGCAAAGCCAAATGGAGGCCAAGTGCTTGTCATGGAAACCGAGACTATATTTTTTAATTGGTTTGTAGGTGGAACCATGATTCTAGAAAAACACAGGCAAAACCATGATTAATCCAAATTCTTAGGAGGGCGAAATTTTGCCACTGTCCAAATTTGACAAATTTTATGTTGATCTTACACCTCTCAGCGACAAGAACCTGATGACACAGTCATAATTTTGATCTAAGCAGCAGATCTTCAGCTGACCCGGAGGAGGGAATCTTTGAGGAATCTAGGGGGAATCTAAAAGATTCCTTAAGCCCCAGATTTCCGCTTTCTCAGAATTCAGAAATTTGATAGTCGATTTTACACTATTCGACGCCACAAATCTGATGGTGCAACCATATTTTCCATTTGACTATTTCATTCTTCATCCACTTTTCAAAGTGTAGTGCAGGTGTTAGCATTCATGTGTGAGCAATCATTTTCATGTGATTCGATGTTGCGAGATTGATGGTATGACAAGATTTAGTAGTTTGACATACTCTTCTTTAGATGGCCCTAGGATGTGAGGTATATGCAGTGTGTTCGTGTACTTATATTTGATATGAGATGCATTGTGTTGCATAGAACCCTGTTTGTTGTTTGACAGGGGATCTTGTTTTCTTACTTGTTTCATGATTCCTGCTTGATATGACCCCTAATCATTTGTGGGATGTACTTGTTTTCATGATTCGTCATGTTTGGTTTCAGATCCCTTTTTCATTATGTTGATGGGATACTCATGTGTCGCCATGTATGATTGCATTGAGATCCATTTTATGCCATGTTGGTGGGATGTTCATCATCATCATGCATGAGTTTGTGTCATACTAATAGGAGTCCTTTTTTACTTAGAGTTCTTATAGCGGAACATCTATTGGTGCCACTCCTGTGTAAGGGCATTTTCCTTGTATGATAACGATGTCACCTCTTATTTACATCATCACTATTGACAACACTTAATGCAGCAGCCTACACCATCTTGACACCGGGGCTTGGAGATGTAGTTGTTGGGTGTGGAGCATGATTATTTAGAGGTCTTTGTTTTAGCTGGATGTAGACCCTAGGAATATTATACACCCCTCCACACATGGGGGTGCTAAAAACAGATGTAAAATTGCCTTGTAAAAGTATAGTAATTTCTACTCAACCTGGGTCATTCATTAGGTGGATGATCTGACGGTAGAATTTATGTTTAGTTTAGGGTTTTCCCCCCTAGAAGGCAACCCCTATCTTTGTATGAGGGCATTGTATTGAGGCTATGGAATATTTTTGTATTCTCAAAGCGAGAAATAGAGATGTGAGACTATGAAAGAAAACAAAGGATATTACAGTGGATCTGTTGTAGGTTGTGTCCCTTCATTTTGCTGGATAATAGAAAGGAAGGACTGGCTGTTTGGGGTGGACGTAGCCCATACTGGGTGAACCACGTATATCTATGTCTCTCTCGTTTTATGTGTTTGTGTTTTTTCGCATATTATATGTCTTGCATTTCTCTGTCATATATATACTTTTTCTAATAGTAGTCCCTCCTGGACGAACTCTGTTATCAACGTATTGTGTTTTATGTTGCTGGCTATTGTCATGTTCCTTCTTCTTTACAACATGCATTTATGTTCCTTTATGATATTTTAATTTCAATTCTAATCACATCACGAAAGTAAAAGATCTTGGTTAAATCCGGGAGTTGAGGTAACTCGGATCACCTCACCTTCCAGCTAGGTTTTCTCCCAAAAGGGTTTCCCAAAGTATAAATTGTGTCTTATGTGTGTTTGTGAGCTTATTTGATTGTTTTATACTTTCCTACATAATTTCCATTCACATGAATGCACTAATTAGAGTTAAATTTACATATCTAGACGCTAAGTAAAACTGTAATAGTGTTGAAATTCAGACTTTTTAATATAATATTATCAAATATGTTGTGACGAATTGTCCAATGGAATATCCACCGTAGCTTACGTATCATTTGGTATTAGATCCATGTTTCTTTGGGAATTTTGTGGAGATTTCAGGGATCTAGATCAGCGGAGCCGAAAATTATAAGACCCTAATCATGGGCAACAAATCTGTAAACAACCCTCGTGATCCTACAAAGGTGAGGTTTATACGGGTGGAATAACAAGTCGTGGATATCAACTACAATATAAACCTCCTCATGGTGGCCTTGAATAAAAATCTAGGGATATTTGGAGAATATGGGGGTTCGAATGCAGAGGAAAAATTAGAATGAGGATTAGAATATCGAGGAGAAATGAAGAGCTAGTTGAAGAAAGAACTCGAAAAAAGATCAGCCCAGTACAAGTGTCATGAACCAATCACAATCATTATTTAAAATGGAAACAAAATTTGATATGAAGCCATACCACGGTGATAGTGATGCTCTGAAACTGAACCATTGGTTGCAGCAGATGGAAGTTTATTTCAGCATCGATCAGATTGAAGAAGGACAAAAATTCGCATTTCTGTGACTGAAATTGGAGGGCCATGCACTAACTTGGTGGGAGAGCGACACGGAAACCCTGAGGTTGGAAGGAGAACCTCTAGTAACTAAGTGGGAAGATTAAAAAGTCCTCATTAAGTCACAGTTTTATCCCGTTGGGTACATGTAGGACCAGTGGATCTAGTGGTATTACTTCAGGCAAAAGTGAGGCCAAAGCATAGAAGAGTACACCATGAAAATAAAAAAGATGGTTATAATGTTGGGTATCTCTCCAAATAACCTAGATGTACTCCTCACATATTTGGGGGTCTATAACACCATATTTTGAGCAAGTGATGTTGTTCAAGTTGAAATCAATGGATGAGGCTTGTGTACATGCACAATACTTAGAGAACATACTCCTGAAGAGAGAAAAATCAAGTGGATCAAAGCAGAAGGAGCAATAGGGAACTTCTAAGGAGGGTAAGAAGAATCACAAAGGGGGAAAAGATAAAAATATGACATTCACAGCACACCAGTGAAAATATCCTATCAACCACTACAACCACTGCAACATTGATGGTCATACAGAGGAGAAGTGTCGGAAGTTGCATTCAGAGCTAAGCCCAAAGAAAAAGAAGAAAGATAATAAGAAGAAGAATCCCATGGTCATAGACTCGAGAAACCAAGTTGAAAGAAACTCAAACATGGATGAGAATATCATATGTACATCAGTGTAGAAGGAGGTGAATCTAAGTAGCCTTCAGCAACAAGAAGAGAAAGAAATGACCAAACTCTACCATATAAAGATACAGGTCAAGAAGAAAAATATTGATGATCTACCTGACTCAGGAGCAACAGAGTTGGTCAATAGGTTGGGGCTAGAATTTTTTCCTCATCCAAACCCATATCCACTGGGATGGGTAAATAAGGATGTAGAGTTGAAGGTAATAAAACAATGCAAAATTAGATTTGATATCAATGTTGATTATATTGATGAAGTATATCTAGATGTGGTTGCCCTTGATGTATGTGGAGTTGTGCTTGGGATTCCATACATGTACATGTGTGATGTGATATTCATGAGGATAAATGACCAGTATCGGCTCGTCAAGGATGGAAAATCATTCATCGTCAACACACACAAAGGCAAGTCGAAAATTTTTTCTGGTAAGTGCAAACCAAGCCAAGAAATTGATCAATTCCATAAAGAAGTATGTTTTATTGTTTTTAAGAGAAATTTAGTTTGTAAAGGAATCAATAAGAGGCAAGGCATCCCTAGAGGAGTGTACTAATAAATAGAAAAAATAATTGGAGGATTTGTTACATGCATACAAGGATGTGTTCCGGGACACTAAAGGATTACCACCTAAGAGAGAAGTGGAGCATGAGATCCAACTATTGTCAGACTCTGCATTGCCAAAGATTGAGCTTTACAGACAGTATGTTATAGAAGCAAGTGAGGTGAAGAAACAGTTGCATAATTTGTTGGAATAGGGTGTCATTTGACTGAGTACATCACCATTTGGGTCACCCATCATTATTGTGTCGAATAAGGATGGGAATTGGCAGATGTGTATAGATTACAGGGCGTTGAAAAAATCTCGCTCAAGAACAGATATCCCTTGCCTAAGATAGATGATTTTTTGGATCATCTACAGTAAGAAAAATACTTCACCAATATGGACTTGAAGTTTGGATATCACCAGGTTCAAGTCAAAGAAGAAGATACATGGAAGACTTCCTTAAAAACTAGGCAAGGCTTTTATGAGTGGTTAGTTATGCCCTAATGAATAATGTATTATGCCCTTTTATAGATTCATTTGTTATTATCTAT
The DNA here is from genome assembly GCA_000404065.3 of Pinus taeda. Taxonomy (NCBI): domain Eukaryota; kingdom Viridiplantae; phylum Streptophyta; class Pinopsida; order Pinales; family Pinaceae; genus Pinus; species Pinus taeda. The sequence continues at coordinate 290,564 of APFE030658376.1, forward strand.
TTGTATGATATATTGGTATATAGTGCCACCTAGGAGGAGCATATTTCACATTTGACATGGGTTTCGGAAACATTGAAGAAGCACCAACTTTTAGAAAATCTCAAGAAGTGTGAGTTTGCGCAACAACCTTTGGTGTATCTTGGGTATGTGATCGGTGGATAGAGCTGAAGATAAATTGTGTCTTATGTGTGTTTGTGAGCTTATTTGATCTTTTTATACTTTTCTACATAATTTCCATTCACATGACTGCACTAATTAGAGTTAAATTTACATATCTAGACGCTAAGTAAAACTGTAATAGTGTTGAAATTCAGAATTTTTAATATAATATTATCAAATATGTTGTGATGAATTGTCCAATGGAATATCCACGGTAGCTTATGTATCATTTGGTATTAGATCCATGTTTCTTTGGGAATTTTGTGGAGATTTCAAGGATCTAGATCAGCGGAGCCGAAAATTATAAGACCCTAATCATGGGCAACAAATCTGTAAACAACCCTCGTGATCCTACAAAGGTGAGTTTTATATGGGTGGAATAACAAGTCGTGGATATCAACCACAATATAAACCTCCTCATGCTGGCCTTGAAAAAAATTCTAGGGATATTTGGAGAATATGGGGGTTCAAATGCAGAGGAAAAATCAGAATCAGGATTAGAATATCGAGGAGAAATGAAGAGCTAGTTAAAGAAAGAACTCGAAAAAAGATCAGCCCTGTACAAGTGTCATGAACCAATCATAATCATTATTTAAAATGGAAACAAAATTTGATATGAAGCCATACCACGGTGATAGTGTTTCTCTAAAACTGAACCATTGGTTGCAGCAGATGGAAGTTTATTTCAGCATCGATCAAATTGAAGAAGGACAAAAATTCGCATTTCTGTGACTGAAATTGGAGGCCATGCACTAACTTGGTGGGAGAGCCACACGAAAACCCTGAGGTTGGAAGGAGAACCTCTAGTAACTAAGTGGGAAGATTAAAAAGCCCTCATTAAGTCACAGTTGTATCCCATTGGGTACATGTAGGACCAGTGGATCTAGTGGTATTACTTCAGGCAAAAGTGAGGCCAAAGCATAAAAGAGTACACCATGAAAATTAAAAAGATGGTTATAATGTTGGGTATCTCTCCAAATAACCTAGATGTAATCCTCACATATTTGGGGGTCTATAACACCATATTTTGAGCAAGTGATGTTGTTCAAGTTGAAATCAATGGACAAGGCTTGTGTACATGCACAATACTTAGAGAACATACTCCTGAAGAGAGAAAAATCAAGTGGATCGAAGCAGAAGGAGAAATAGGGAACTTCTAAGGAGGGTAAGAAGAAGCAAAAAGGGGGAAAAGATAAAAATATGACATTCACAGCACACCAGTGAAAATATCCTATCAACCACTACAACCACTGCAACATTGATGGTCATACAAAGGAGAAGTGTCGAAAGTTGCATTCAAAGCTAAACCCAAAGAAAAAGAAGAAAGATAATAAGAAGAAGAATCCCATGGTCACAGACTCGAGAAACCAAGTTGAAAGCAACTCAGATATGGATGAGAATATCATATGTACATCAGTGTAGAAGGAGGTGAATCTAAGTAGCCTTCAGCAACAAGAAGAGAAAGAAATGACCAAACTCTTCCATATAAAGATACAGGTCAAGAAGAAAAATATTGATGATCTACCTGACTCAAGAGCAATAGAGAGTATCAATAGGTTTGGGCTAGAATTTTGTCCTCATCCAAACCCATATCCACTAGGATGGGTAAATAAGGATGTAGAGTTGAAGGTAATAAAACAATGCAAAATTAGATTTTATATCAATGTTGATTATATTGATGAAGTAGATCTAGATGTGGTTGCCCTTGATGTATGTGGAGTTGTGTTTGGGATTCCATACATGTACATGTGTGATGTGATATTCATGAGGAGAAATGACCAGTATCAGCTCGTCAAGGATGGAAAATCATTCATCATCAACACACACAAAGGCAAGTCGAAATTTTTTTCTAGTAAGTGCAAACCAAGCCAAGAAATTGATCAATTCCATAAAGAAGTACGTTTTACTGTTTTTAAGAGAAATTTAGTTTGTAAAGGAATCAATAAGAGGCAAGGCATCCCTAGAGGAGTGTACTAATAAATAGAAAAAATAATTGGAGGATTTGTTACATGCATACAAGGATGTGTTCCGAGACCCTAAAGAGTTACCACCTAAGAGAGAAGTGGAGCATGAGATCCAACTATTGTCAGACTCTGCATTGCCAAAGATTGAGATTTATAGACAGTATGTTATAGAAGCAAGTGAGGTGAAGAAACAGTTGCATAATTTATTGGAATAGGGTGTCATTTGACCGAGTACATCACCATTTGGGTCACCCATCATTATTGTGTCGAACAAGGATGGGAATTGGCAGATGTGTATAGATTACAGGGCATTGAAAAAATCAAGCTCAAGAATAGATATCCCTTGCCCAGGATAGATGATTTTTTGGATCATCTACAGTAAGAAAAATACTTCACCAATATGGACTTGAAGTTTGGATATCACCAGGTTCGAGTCAAAGAAGAAGATACATGGAAGACTGCCTTAAAAACTAGGCAAGGTTTTTATGAGTGGTTAGTTATGCCCTAATGAATAATGTATTATGCCCTTTTATAAATTCATTTTTTATTATCTATTTGTATGATATATTGGTATATAGTGCCAACTAGGAGGAGCATATTTCACATTTGACATGGGCGTCGGAAACATTGAAGAAGCACCAACTTCTAGAAAATCTCAAGAAGTGTGAGTTTGCGCAACAATCTTTGGTGTATCTTGGGTATGTGATCGGTGGAGGAGAGCTGAAGATAGATCCTACCAAGATGGAGGGGATCATCAAATGGCTGGTGCCTACTAATGTTTCTGAGGTTGATAGTTTCATTGGGGCAGCATGGTATCTAAGGAAATTTATAGCCTCATTTTCAGTGATAATAGCACCGCTCCACACCATAACGACAAGTGGAAAGAGTTTCTAGTGGGTAAAAGGTGAGCAAAAGGCTTTCGAGGAGCTAAAGAAGAAGATTATTCAAGCACTAGTTCTAGCATTACTAAACTTGCAGTGACCCTTTAAAGTGGAGAGAGATGCAAGTGGGTATGTTATGGGAGTTGTCTTGATGCAAGAAGAAAGGTTTGTATGGTACCATTCTGAAGTATTTCATGGTACATTTCTTAACTATCCTACCTACGATAAGGATCTCTATGTCATGGTGCAAGCTGTGAAGAAGTGGAAGCAATATTTGATGGGAAAGGAGACATTAATCCACACATATCACCAGTTGTTACAGTACTTGTAGGCCCAGAGCAAGCTACAACAAACAAGGCATTACAAGTTGAAGGGGTTTTTACAACAGTTTCATCTAGTGATTTAATATAAGAAGGGCATCACAAAAAAGTTGTTCGACATGATTTCAAGGCCACCCACATCAAATATCATAGCTTTGGGTACTCTTATGCACATGGATACATTCACCCATGATGCATATGGAGAGGCATATTCTGAAGATGAGGACTTGAAGGAGGTGTATCAACAATTGTAGAGTCAGAGTCATGTGCATGATGGAGACTGCACCATTGACTACCATATGCATGATGGGTTACTCTATAGGCTAGATAAGTTATGTGTTCATAAAGGTGAGAGGTTGTAGCTAATCAAAGAGGCTCACACCTCCAAGGTTGCAGGGCACTTTCGCTAGTACAAAATGACTAATTATTTACTAAAAAAACAACTAAAATTTGCATATAAACGACCCTTTTTCAGTCGATGACCAAGAGTAGCTAATTTACAGTATCTTATAACGCGACCAACGTTTAGTCATTTTTAGCTTAGTCATTAATTGGTTTCCTCAATTTTACCATCTAGTAGTATATTTAATCATTAATTTTTCATTGGTTTAGTCATTAATTGTCGCAATTAATGACCAACTATATAACAAAATATATTACTATATAAATCCTCGAGAAAACCAATTAATGACCAAAGAAATATGACCAAAACGTTGGTGGTGTTATAAGATACTGTAAATTAGCTACTAATAGTCATATATATGCAAATTTTAGTCACCATTTAAAACCAATTAATGACCAAAGAAATATGACTAAATTTTAGTCGTGTAATAAGATGATGTAAATTAGCTACTAATAGTCATATATGTGCAAAATCTAGTCATCATTTAATAATAAAATATTTATCATTTGCAGTAGTCATTTATCGTTTTTTGGTATTTTCATATTCATTATATAAACGACTAATTTACTAGTTTCTATTCATTTCATTTAATTTCATTCATAATCATTATAAATGACTAATTTAATCATATATTCATTTTATTCGTGTTCATCATTAATTAATATAAACTACTAATGTAGTAGTTTATTATTTATCACCATAAATTAATTAGTATGATTTTGCAACTAAATTTGAAAAAAATGTTATACAATGTGCATGTTTATCTAATATGATAACACAAAGTTACATATGTTAATTACAAGACTAAATAATATTAAGTGCAAATAAAAATAATTTCAACCATATAAATTTTATTATATAAAATATCAAGTATTACATAATGAGTTTCCAACTTAATATGGGTTGGACTACAATTTACACATGAAATATTGTTTCATCATTCAAAACATTATTGTTGTGTTGCCAAGCATTGCAAGTCAATTCACCAAGTCTGAAGGCTTGACCATCAATCTCTATGAGTGTGTCTTATGCAAGATATTGGCTCTAAGGGTATCACTAGACATATTCTCTTATCTCTCTCATTTTGGATTTGTCACTCTAGTGTTATTTTTCTCCTCTTTCTTCAATTGTTGCTTCTTACCATCAATATTGAGTTACTCCCCTAAAAATGAAAGAAGATAGAATGCAAAATATAAGACATGAAAGACGATGAATACTTGAATATAAAATAGCTTGGTCTCCATCTCATTCATCCTAAAATAAGAGGATATTTCCATGGGTGACAAAGTGTGCTTGGATATTTAATAGAAGGAGCTATCACTAAAAAAAATAAAATACAATGCAGCATAATAGTTATTAGTAGGAGAAACAACCATGCCAAGCTACTTCCTAACTAGATAAAGATACTCCTGAATTACCTCTTATCATGAACAAAAGATAACTTCAACTACCCATAGAGTCTACCTATGCATGGTAGCAATGAAAACATTGTCTAAAACAACATCTACAACAACGTTGGTGAATCTCTTCTTCTAGTCAAGGGCATTCCCAACTTTTGAAAGTATCAAGCAGGTCAGGGTCCACCTCATCGAGGCTCCTCTTCTTCTTCTACTCTCTCTGTTTAGGTTCAGAATAATACCAAAGTCTTCAAAATTGATGGGTGGATAAAATTTATCAGACCATTGAGTTCTTCCATTTTTAATCATTGTCTATAAGAATTGAATCTAAATTGCAAAATTCATTCAGGTTCCTTCTTTTTATCTGAAATTAACCTAAGATTTGGAGAGTTGTAAGGTTTAATGGATCTAAGTATATTCTACTTAAAATATAGTAACATGGTTTAAAATTGTATGCATTGAGATCAGAATCTAAGGATGAAACAGAAAAGATTTTATGTTCATGATTACAAGAAATTTTAATTTCATGTAACAAAGTTTGAGGAAGGTCTAGCATTTGCATCCTACCAGAAAATTTTCTTGCATCACTTGAGCCCTTTTAATTTTGGCATGGTAGAGTCCATTACAAAAACAATCAACCACTAAAAAAAAAGGTGGAAAGAAAAAATAAAGTTTCATGCATTCTAAACCTAGAAAAGTTAGGGAGGAGCGAACTGATCTGTACGATAAGGACATTAAAAATGCTTACTTGTCCATTGTTTTTTGATGAATTGTTGGCCGCAATCAAGATCTGCATTATCATAATCATTAAACCCTTTGTACAATAAGGACATGCAAAATTCTTAATTGTGCATTGTCTATCATAATCATTAAACCCTTTGTACAATAAGGATATGCAAAATGCTTACTTGTGCATTGCCTTTTGATGAATTGTTGGCTGCAATCAAGATCTGAATTATCATAATCATTAAACTCAACTCTAGATAAAATTTATGATTTGATCATATAAAGCCTCAAAATTATTTACCCATAAGAACAAAAATCCTCTTTAGTAAAAAGGAAGAACAAAGTCCAAATTCATACCCATGTACAAATTACCAAAATATCATAATCATTAAACCCTCAACTCGAGATAAAATTTATGCTTTGATCATATAAACCCTTGAAAGTATTTACCCATAAGAACAAAAATCCTCTTTAGTGAAAAGGAAGAACAGAGTCCAAATTCATACCCATGTAAAAATTACCAAAATATCCACACCCAATGACCTTTCCCTTATCATAATCATTAAACCCTCAACTCTAGATAAAATTTATGCTTTGATCATATAAACCCTAAAAATTATTTACCCATAGAAACAAAATTCATATTTAGTAAAAAGGAAGCAGATACCAAATTCATACCCATGTACAAATTACCTAAGTATCCACGCCAAGTGGCCTTGCCCTTCCTCCATCTAATCGATCATGCTCTCCTAAGGTGTTTCTCATGCAAACTCCCCCTTCCTCCATCTAATCGATCATGCTCTCCTAAGGTGTTTCTCATGCAAACTCCATCTAGGATTCGGATCCCATGAAATCCATAGATCATGTTGATGGTCTTTCTTCTTTCCATTCAAACTCCATCTAGGGTTCTGATCCCATGAAATCCATAGATCATGTTGATGGTCTTTCTTATTCTAGAATTTCCACGCAGATATAGACAAGGCCGAGAAAAATACAGTGCTACAATGTGATGTTGTAATATGTGAATATTTTATTTGAACCCAGAGCTAAACTGGAAATGAAAAAGAAAAGAAATATTTATAATAGAAAAAAATAAAAAAATATTTATAATATAAAATAAA
>APFE030658376.1:307699-336180 GCA_000404065.3 Pinus taeda
ATCTAGAGGAGGGATAGCACTTCCAATGACTTTAACGAGCCGGAGAGGCTAATCGCTCAGCAATCTTTTCATATTTTACGAGTCAGTTGAAAAGAGCTTAAAGGAGACTCGTTTTTCGAGGAATGAGTGATGATTTCCAGTAGCAGCTGATTCCAGGTAAGGTTTGGAATTTTCCAATCATGGCAGTGTCACAAGGATGTCTAATAGAATCACTCTTCATAGATGTTCCTCAAAAGGGTAAACAATCAAATGGAGGAGAATGATCAGCTAAAAACAGAGTGGAGGTGATGATGAGAACACGACCAAGGCTCAAAAGCTAATGATAATTCATTCACAATGGTTATTTATCGGAAAATTGGTTCATTTTTTAATGAGCTTAAACTCCGGGGGAAACATTTTCTCATTTCTTATGTTTATTTTTTAACGAGCTTGAATTCTGCGTTAAAACTGCTCGTGCCATTCATATAATAAGGATATCTCATCTAAGATGCCATTTTTTATGGGGCTTGCACCTTTTAAAGCTTTGCTCTGGATCCTTTCTTTATGCAAGCTAGGATCACTCTTCACTTGCATGCAAAAAGGTTTGCATGCCCCCAGGTATAGCGAAAAATACCCAGGTTACAATATGAAAGCTCTCCATCCACGTTGCAGACAAAATGATTCCTTGGCGATGTCTACCGAAATAGACAAAGGTGAGTGGCACAGTCGTCTCCACTCACATAACTTTGATGAGGGAATCTTATTCCAGTCTAATCCCATTTTGTTAAACGGACGAGTGTGTTAGACTAGTCATATATCCTCCACGGAAACCTACTCTATACCCAAGGTTTTTCTACTGAAACAGACCGGGGTGCATGCCCCCAGGTTTCAGTCATATCCTCCTGAATCACTTGCGCTCGTCAGGTGGACAGAATGGAGATCAATGAGACATTCCTTGTGTGAAAAGACCATTTAGGGATGGCCTTTGACTATTTGCTATGTGTGAACCGGGGAATGACAGTTGGTCTACGAGCTTGACCACTCTGCCTTCATGCGGAAAACACATTACTCTAAAGAGTGAGGAGACGACGGCTCCCATGCAATAAATATAGTCAAGCCCAAGGAGTAGATTATAATCCAGGGGTCCTTGGACTACCATCATGTTCATGTGAATGGTTTTCCTTCCCAAAGTAATGGGCACATTAGGAAGGATCCCTAACGGTCGACTGGTTCCTTTGTCAAAGCCCATCAGATTTCTCATTTCAGGCAAAAGCGATGGCGAACCAAGCGCTTTCCAAGTAGTTGAGGAAAGGATACTCACAGAAGCCCCTTCATCTATGACGGTACTAGCCATGACCATTTTGTAAGCTTGTACAATGATTCTAAATGGTACACTAGCTAGTACATGGGGTCTACCTAGTAGATTCCAATCGAAGGAAACGACTAGGTTGCTTGGAGGTGGGACCGAATAGATAGCCGGATACGACTCTGATGAATTTCCTTCCTACGGTAAAGGAACGGGTAGACTGCCCCCAAGTTCATCGGAGTCTGTGTTTACGAAAAGAATTTGAATGGTGTCGTTCTATTTCTCTTCAGTGACGGTATCATTCGAAGACGAACCTTCTAAAGGCAAGATCGGGTCAACTGCCGCCTCGACCTTTTGACTTTTGTCTTGTATGGATTCAAAGGGTTCATTTTCAATGATAGATGTTTCGGCTGACCACAATGGCGTGCCAGCCAGATTTTCAACCAGTGGTGGACTCAACAAGAGTTTCTTATATCCAGGAGAGACCCATAGCGGTGAAGCAAGACCGCCATCCAAAACTCTTTTAGCTTCATCTAGGAAGGGACAACGGTGGACAACGTGATCGCCTTCACACAATTTACAAGGAAATTTGCAATTCCTTTTCTGTATAGACACTTCACTTTCACTGGTTGATGGTGTACTTTCAACATGATCATCAGAGGTTGATGACACTAGATTGTGCAAATGAGGAGACCAATCCCTTAAGATCCGAGGGATGCAAGGACAATCTCGATGATAGTGGTCTCCTTTACAAATGACACATGGAGATTTAGGTTTAGACGGTGCGGTGTGAGGATTTTTGCTAGACGACGCATGGTTGCCCCCTTTTGCTTTTGGTTCTTTCTTCTTCTTTTCTTTTTTCTCTTTCCACTTCTTCTTCTTCTCAGTTACTTGATCTTTAGCTTTACTAGCTTCATCAAGCGAAGAGGAAGGAGGAGAGGGAGAAATGGATGAAGTAGAAGGTTGGGGGGTAACTCTAGTATCATCTAGTTGCTGATTTGATTGCTCAGGAATCGTGGTGGCTTGAACGACAGAGGTCGAGAAGAGCCATATTGGCAAGCCAATTGTCAATCCTAAAAGCAACAATGTAGCCATATGAGGTGCACCAACATCTCCCCAAGAGGAGAAGGGACTAGGATTTCCTCCAAGGGGAAACCCTTGGTTGGTGGACTCCATTTTCTCAACCTAAGATCAACAAGGGAATAGTGATGTTATTCCGATTAAAATAAATTTTAGACGCTTTGACACAACTTGTTTTTTCAATTTTTAGGAGTCGAGAAAAAATAAAAGATGACTCTAGTCGCCTTTGATTTTTAATGAGCCTGAAGTGGCAAGTGCTCAGATGGACCTTTTCCTTTAAGGAGTCTAAAAAGGAACGAAAGAGACTACTCTGGAAGTCTAGACAGAGGGATTACCAAACCAATCACAAAAGTACAGAATACTTTTTACGGTATGGAAGTCAATCTTCCCGAATGTTGTGTTTAGTGCAATGCGATCGATAGGGCGACAGACACAACTTCCTAAGGATAAAGGATATAGCCTATTGTGGTCTCCCAATATATAATCGATGGTACGTGGGAGCACAAGTCCGTACTGGCACTTGTCGTCTCAAAGAGGAGGAATCACCCAACCAACAATGAAAGCGACAGTTACCAGGCTTTACGACGCCGGAATACGTCTCTAGCCTAGACTTCTAAATGTTGTGCGTTAGGTTCCAAAGCGTTTTTATGTTCATTGAATTTATTTTACAGTTATCTTGCTTAAGAAATTTGCCTTTCAGGTTCACCGTGTGATGTAGATATATAATTTCTAAAATGCAATCTAAGATGATAAACAATCGTTTAATCTTATTTTTGCAATGAAATTCCTAGCTACTAAGGAAAGAGATGAAATTCTTTCATCATAGAGCACAAAGCACACACTAGATGCACTGTCCTAAATCAAACCAACAAGCAGTCTAAATGCAAATGCACATGCATGTATTTGTTTTTAGCCTTCTTAATGCGTGAATGACAAGAAAAATGCTAAGTACAAATCTGAATTATATTTTCAAAGTGACAGTACTAACAATTTTTCTTCCAAATACGAAAGGAAGATAACGACGACACTTTGTGATTTTGAATTGAAAACTGCTTTCGACACTTGAAAAACCACTAATTCAAATCAAATACAAGAGTAAAAATATAATCAAACATCTATAACAATAGGATTCTTTTCTATGACTGAAAACGACACTTGCAACACTTCCAAATCAAGAAACGACAGTTCGATTACACTACTTCTTTGTAAAAGAGAACTGAAAATGGCACACAATACATAAAAAAATTCACAGTTCTTTGCACAATGGAGGTGGAATGATGGAAAGGAAGGGGGTTTCCACAGTGGTATACTGATCATAGACAACAAAACTCCTGAATAGAGCTGAAGAGAGTGAAGAAAAACCAAATTCTAAAGGCAAAATTAGCCTTTTCTGACCATCGCAACGTTACACAGGGAATCCAATATGCATCCCACCTACTGCACATGGGAGGTGTGATGCATACATACTTCCTTGAAGAGAGGGTGCGATGGTACCAATGCAAGACTTTTACTTGGTCTTTGGTCACAGTTTGCAGCTCAGTGGGATTTAGGCCGAGCAAGTGATATTCAGTAAATATAAATCACAGGGGTTGATCCAATGAGGTTACTAGAGCCACCACTAGGGTAATTAGAAGGTTTGCAAATCAATTGTTCAGTTTATAAACAAAACCCGGAGATAGACTAAAGCAGCATTGATCTACTTTGCACTTGCATAGCAAATTCAGTTTGAAGGCTAGCTGGCTTGACTTCAGGCTTCGTCTATAAGTTTATAAAACAAACAAATATAGACAAGCAAACAATCTATTTGCTCCCCAGTGGAGTCGCAATTTTGTTATCGGGAAATCTAGTGTCCACTCAGAGCTGCTAGTCCCACTAAGACTGGTAGCTATCTTAGAAACAAACAAACTAAAACTACTTTTGCTTTCCTTTATGAGAAGTAGATAAGAGGGGAACAAAGGACACCAACCTCAGTCTTGCGCTTGGTTCGTTATTCGGTTCCTCTCCCTTCTGATAGATCCTTTCCACTCTTCCTTCATCTACCCAACTTCAAAGATCACCTGTGGAATCAAAGTAGCATAATATTATCGAAGAACAGAGATCTACAGTCATAAACAATATAGGACCAGATATATATTGACCACACCAATGCATATATCATCAAACATACAAGAATGTGGAGGAAAACTTGAATAGCTTTATTAATATCAAGAATAGCAAAGAGGATTACAACCAATTGTTCTGACCCAGCGTCATCCTCCTGCATGAAAGCCCTTCTTCACCTCATGAAAAGCTTAGATCACCCAACACTATGATGTTGCACCAGGAAACCAACAGACTTCCTTACAAGATACAAGATTCCAGCCTCTGGATCTCTGTGATGAGGGATCCATATATAGATGATTGCAGGGGGGTGAGTTAGCTTCTGGGATTTTGATTAGTGTCCTCTCTCTGATAGTTCTTGATTCCACTTGGAGATTGATGATCTCTTACTCATCCCTGGGCGAATTCAGAGAGGAAAGTGTCAAAGGAGAAGTTTCTGGAAGATTCCATGATCCTCCACCTCACAAAATGTCTCTACCATTTGTCCATTCTCTCCCATCACACCCTATAGAAGGGCTTTACAGTATGCATCACACCCTTTACAGTGAGCAGGTGAGATGCATTGCACCCTCTACACTGGGCATTCTGTATGGTCCAGTTTTGACCAGTTCTGAGCAGTTTTTTGTGGAGAACTTCTGGGAGATGATGTAATCATCTGACCTTGTTCCTTTAGGGTGTGAAGCAACACTTTTAGGGACTTATAAGCCCTTGTTTTATGGACATTTATGATTGGGGTTGCAGTGCCCAAAAATGTCTATAACAGCTCTGTAGCCTAGATAGACATATCTTCCATGGCTTTCACAAGTTTCGCTGCTTTATCTGTTGGTGAGCCTGCTACTGCTGTAGGCTCTGTGGTAACTAGAAAAGATATGGGAGGTGGAACTATGGGTGCTAGTGATGCTGCCAGTGTAGATGGAAATGTTGTAGATATTGTAGGGATGATAGTTCTAGAAGTTGTGGCCAAGTCACTTTCATTCGACTGAATTAAAGTGTCCATCTCCTTCTCTGTCTCCTTGAGTTGATCGTTCAGCTTTAGGACCAAGTCCATGAGCTCTTCATGTCCTTGTTGTGCTTCTAGGACTTCCCTTGTCTATGGGTGATGCAGCTGGGGTATATTTAGCTACTTCTTGAGTGTAGCAATGTCATCATTTTTCTTTTTAATCAGTTGCTATGTAGCTTTTACATCTTTGGGATCATGTCCCAATTCAATCACTAAATCCTCTAAGGACTTGATTCTAGTACCCTTGGCCTGTGAGGAGGCCTTCTCCAACTGAAATTATGCTGATATATTATTTAGAGAGTTTTGTAATTGGTGGGCAGCAATGGCTTTCCCTGTTAATGTGGAGTACATCATCTCCCTTGTTTCCTTGTGTAGTTCAATCTGGTCAATGGGATGAATATCCCTTGCTAGTACTTCAAAATCCACCCTTTTGAAATCTGACGCTGCTCTTGGCTGCTAAGTGGTTGGATTTATGAAAGTCATTTGCATTTTCCCCTCTTTGATATCAACGGCTGACATTAGCCTTGTTTCATTAGTGGGGGTCATCTTTAGATATTGGGCATATGTTTGGGCCTTAAGCTTCTCATTTCTGGCTTTGATCTCTTTGTATCTTTCCTTAATATCTTGGTCCTTATCTGCAGGGATTCTGAAAGAAGATACCTCAACACTTTTCTGCCTCACCAACATCTGAGTCTGTGATGTGGAAGGCTCCTACACACTCTTAGATGGAGTGGTGGGCCTGTTTCTTTCAACCTCTGTGTTGGTGACCTTAGTTGCGTGTTTAGTAAATTCTTGCTCAGAGGCTGGATTGAGCTTTTTCCTTTTGTTTGATTCTTGTTGTACATCAGAAGTAGGCATTACTGAAGTGGAAGCCCCTTCTCTGTTCCTTTTTGGGACCTTCTCCTCATTCTGAGGAGTTTGCACGACTAATGAAGTAGTTTCTGGTTCTTCTGATTGTTTTGGCCGGTTGGATTGCTCTGGCCTTCTTGATTTTTTTGGCACCTGCAAGAAAGAACCCTCATCAAGTTGTTTTTCTAGATCTATTAGAGAATTCTCTATATCTATCCTGGTGTTGTCCTGATCAACTAATGTTCCTTCCACCCATTCAGATTCGTTGGCATAAGCTTCAATCTCAGGTATGGGATGGTGGATGAAAGGCCCTAGCTTGACCTTTTGTCTCTTCTTGGATATGAATTCCAAAGGGACATATCTCCAAACAAAATTGCTTTGAAATTTCATGCTTTGTAATATAGGCTCTGCTTCATGGCCTGCTTCCCTAGAGTTGCAAATGAAGGGGCCTAGTTGGTCTTTTATTTTGAAATTGGCCTTCTTCTTAGCATTAACAAAATTTGTCTCATCAACGATAATAATCTGTCTGTAGTATTCTAGAGAAAATAACCTCATTGGGAGGTATCTTGGAAGTTTGTATGGTGCTAGCATGCAACCATAGATTCTGATTTATGTATGGTTTTGGTACAAGTACCAATCATCCACCTTGGTCTGTTTTGACAATTGAAGGACCCTTTTAATGTCTGCACTGATTCTTGGAGGAGGGCTTCCTGTTAGCATTGTCACAATTGGATGTAAAAATGGGTCAATGAAGTCAACATATGAATATGGGGACTGATATTTATGAATCAATGGGGTACAGAAAATGACTGATCTGGATTGACCCTTTGTGTCAAGCTTCTGCAGGGTGAATGGAAACTTGTCTGACTAGTAATATAGAAAAAGGTGACACAAAACAGAGGAATACTTAAAAACTCTTTCATTATTTAATCTGAGGAACTGGTCATACATCCTATCAGCTATAAACTGGGCATAGTCACAGATAACAGCATGAGGTTTCCCTGGAGTATAGATGGACATGAAAGACAGGACAATCTCATCAATGTATTCACTGGTGGTATAACCTAGGACACTAGATATCATATCCACAATATTTGTCCCCCATGAGGAGAAAATGGTAGCTACATATGGAGGAGGATCATTTGGGATGTGTTTTTCTTCTCTTATGAAAGTTTGGAACATTTCTGCCAATTTTGCAGTAGTAAGCTTAGGGAACTGGTCTAATAAGGCTCCAATTGAAAGAGGAGTCAAGTTTTGGCCAGGTTGGAGTTTTAACATCTCATTTATAGATTCTGCAATGATAGTGAATAGTATTGTCTGGTTAGGGGGCATGACTATTCTCTGACTTGGAATATAATTGGCATGGCAATAATGCACAATTTCTGGGAAAATGTGAGCTTGAGGAAATTGGTATTTAGGCAAATTGGAATCCCACGGACCAATTTCATCTGCATGGTTCAAGTACCTATCCCTACTTTGTATTATACTTTGAGCGGGGATTCTTGGACAGAGGTGTCCTTTATTTGAAAATATTTGTCGGCTAGGGGAAGGTGGCCCAGGTCTAGATGGGGAGTGGTTACAGGTCTTACATCCATGGCAATTGGGGAAACCATTCTCAGTTCTTGTGGATTTGAGTATGGGGGCTAATTTGTATTTTTAGGGAAATGGTGTACAACACGGAGTAGGTTTGAGTCCTTGAGCTTCTTTGATTAATTTTTAGCTTAACTAAGAAAAATCAGTAACTGGTTTCTTTGAATTTGATAGGGTAGTGGGTGAATACTGGTTTAAATACCTAGAAATGGGATGAAATGGTTTTGAATAGGATGGCTGACGACTGCAAATGTTTGAACGGTTTTTGTATAGGCTGGAAAGTTGACTGGGTGGTCTGTTGCGTCTTTAGAGTACAATTGGATGTGAGTTGATGGCTTCGACATTCGCAGGTGGCGTGCATACGTTCAGAGGTTTACAAATTTCAGAGAAAATATATGATTTGGGGCTTTCCGGCTTTATACACAAAAAGTCAGTTTTGGTGGGTACTGGGTGAATAGTGGTCATTTTGTCGTGTAGCAACAGTTTCTATAGCACTGCTTTTGGGCACTCGGTGGTATTTGGGAGGGGCCGCACAATTCCATTCATCGACTAACACGTAGCATCAGAGGCTAGGGAAGAAACCACTTTATTGGGTTGGTAAAGGACAGACGTCGGGTTGGCCCAATCTGGATAAGGGCCGTCAGATGTGGAGGGAGATGATCGCATGGTGATCAGGCGAGGAACAAGCGCGGAGGGTAATTGGGGGGGGGGGGGTGGGTTAATTGCGGTGGTATGGTGATTAAGCATGGGTTAATGATGAACTTAGGCGGCGGGGATGATTTGTGGAGTTTTACTTAACGTAATCGTGAATCATTCAATTAATGAACTTTTTCGGGGCTTGGGTGAAATTTGTAGTTTTATAGTTAAAACTAGGTCTAGGGATATTAATGTAAGGGATTTAATATATACACACAGGAAAGGGTATTAATGGGAATTAATATATAAAAGTTAGAAGTTAATATGAAAACATCATAAATGAATTGTGCTAAGCACAATGTATTTTCTGTGATTTGTTTGCTTTTCACACATATGCATTAAAACTTAGGCTAAAGTGTTTTTGAGGGTTTTTTTTTTGGGAAAAAGGGGTTTTACATGGGGGTGATTACTTTCCCTAGGTAAATAGTGTTTTAACCTTAGGAAAAGGGGTTTTATTAGGGAAATGAGGGGGAATGAAGGGAGATGAATTTTTTGGGGGGGAATTTAGTACTTAACATCCATAAGTCATTGAGCCGAGGGTCCGGTCCCTCCAAAAGTCAGAGAAATGCTCTAAGCCTCTTTGACTCAAAGGTTTTTGAGCACTTTGAACTTTATTTATGGGAAATTAGTTAAGTAAAAGGGTGAAGTGAATGGAGGAAGTTAATTAATTGACTTTGTAAACCTTATGCATGCTTAATTTCCCATTCACATTTGAAATACATGTTGAAAGGTGATAAAGGTGCTTTTGTCTAATCAATCATCATACTTCTGCAATCTTTCTCCTACTTACCCATCTACTTTTCCTACCATTTTTACTTCACTTTATTAGGGTGAATTTGAGCTAGCAAACCCTTATCAAATATTTTTCTTTTTCTTTACAATATTAAATTAACTAAATCTAACCTT
Source organism: Pinus taeda (assembly GCA_000404065.3). Taxonomy (NCBI): domain Eukaryota; kingdom Viridiplantae; phylum Streptophyta; class Pinopsida; order Pinales; family Pinaceae; genus Pinus; species Pinus taeda. Next base: position 317,206 of record APFE030658376.1, read on the forward strand.
ATTACATCCAAGGGCTCAGATTAAACAATTGAGATCCTTTTATTTACTCTACCTATCTAATTATCTACCAAGGTTACATTGTTTGGCCAGATTTTTATTCTCTATCTATAGACATGAAATTGAAAACATGAAATAGCCAAGTTTAAACATTTTGACTATCATGGATTGTGGCAAGGATCCCAAACTGCACACAAACTTTTATTATGCATAAAAATAAATAGGAGTGGCATTTTGGCTTGCTCACTTTCATGGCCTTTTTTATTTTTTTGGGGTTCAAATTTTTTCATCTTTTTTGACCTTTTTTATTCTTTTTTTCCTTTGATTATTCTTTTAGGAAATACCCTCTTTACATCTTTTAATTTTTTGAATATGGAAAACATTTGCAAAAGCAAAGGTATGTACAATATTAGAAGGTTTAATCTCAGTCATTCAAAATTATGACTCCTATTGGTATAGGAATCTAACACTGGTGATGCACTGGTGCACTAATCCACTAATAGACCTAAGCTAACTAAGTCAACTTAACTTAGTTAACTATTACAAGTTTCTATGAGAAAATAAATACAATTTAATTCAAGGATAAATTAAATTGGAATTTCTAGATGTTATTTTTAACATTTTTTTTTGTTATTTTCAACACTCCCCCTCAACAAGAAAGGAATTCAACTCTATCTGTTCATTAACCTCTAGAATGTTTTGCATGCAACTCTTGTCACTATTGTTGTTGCTACTACAACATCTGCAACCAAAAAGCATCCAACCTAGATCAATACGATGCATCTTTCACCAAAGTCTCTGACTGTTTCTAGCTCTACCTCTATCGACCAAAAACTCTGCACTTTTGTTGACTCTGCCTATGTACCCTCTACTCTGCTCTCTCTAGTATCTGACTGCTACTATTCTCTACCTCTGTCACTCTGACATATGACTGCATCAACCGCAATTGATCCATTCTGCTACTGTGTACTGTGGGCTCCCGTAGCAAGGTAATGATCCATGAGACAAACCATCTCAATGGACACTACCCAAATTTATGCACTCTTGGGACTATTACATCACATCACCCCACCGCTCACCTTGAGGTATGGTTGCATGTGGTCCCTCTACCCACTTGGCTCGAAATTCCCCCCTAATAGAGGTCTCTTCTGGAGTGGATGTTTCCACTCGGTCTCCTCTCTACTTCTCCAAATGTGGCTTCTCCACAACTTTCTGAGGTTACTTCTTCTCTGCTTGAGTGGTTCTCTCCACTTGGTCTCCTCCCTGCTTCTCTAATTGTGGATGCTCCACAACTTCTTAAGGTTGCTTCTGAGGCTTCTTCTAGGGATGCATGTTGAGAGGTAATTCATGCTCCCTCTCACCCACCAAATCTCTAACCTTTGCCTTTCTCCTCAAGGCTTTGCATGCATCTTGTATCTCAAGAGCATACAGGTTCTTGACTCACACAGTGATGTGTTTCACCTGTCCCATGGTGATGTGTCTAAGGAAAACATTTCCCTTACTAAAAATCACATCGTAGCCACAGTCTTCCAATACCGCAACAAAAACCATATTCTTTTTTAGTCCTACAACATATATCACATATGTGGTTCTAAGATGGGAGCCAAACTCCTTCTGAAAGGTAATTGTACTGATCCTTGTAGCGTTATACCTCCTGCCATCTCCAAGCTCTATGTTCCACTTGAGGAATTTCTCCTCAAAGTCACTAAAGAGATCTCTATTCCCCATCATATGGAACAAGACATTGTTATCGAGAGACCACATGCTTCCCATTACATTGTTGGCCATGCATGCAATGAGAGTTAAATCAAGTTCTAATTATGAAGCTAGAGCTTCACCTACTACTGCTACTGCAGGATCCTTCTTACTTGGCTTCTTCCGTGGGCAATTCGTGGCATAGTGCATGTGCTTGTGACAATGAAAACACCTGAATTTCGACAAGTCCTTCTTTTTTCTGCCCTCCTCGCCTTGTGAATTATTTCCTTTGGCTTTCTTTCCTTTTCTAACTAATGCAAATTCCTCTTCCACTTCTTTGGAAGAGGTCCCATCTCGCATGTTCCATCGAAACTCTTCTTGTACCAAATCTGACCACAATTGTTCCCAATCTAGTAGCTTTTCCCTCCCATTGACAGATTCATGACACTGTGCCAACTCTTGGGAAGTCCTAAAAGAGCTAGGCTCACCATATCATCCTCAGCAACAGTAATCTCGACACTTCCAAACTCATCCCGACAATGGGTGAACTTGGTTAAGTAATTTAAAATAGAGTTTCCCTTCTCCATTTTGATCTTTCTGAGTTTGTCCTTCAGTTCCAATTTCCTATGGTCACTTCTATTTTGAAACAGGTTCGTTAATGCCTTCCACATAACATATGTAGTTTCCTTTCCATGGAGACTCGAGACAATGTGATCTCAAACTCCCTCAAGGATAATATGCCCCGCCTTTGCCATACACTTTCTCCAGTCAGCCAGATCTTTAGCATTCGATGATAGAGGCTTAGGAATGTCATGATCTATGAACTCCTTGAGGCCATTGCCTTCTAGCAATGCCTCCATCCTATCCTTCTAGGTTATGTGATTAGAGCTACCATCCAAGGCATACTCAAGTCTCAAACCGTAGGAAGCCATATTGTCGACTCTAAAGTATGAACTACAAATTCGATTTTCACCTGCACAACAAACTCAAATTCTCCTCTTCTATATTATATTAAGCTCCGATACCATGTAGATTTTTACTTGTAGATTCAACATCTTATGTGATATGCTAAAACATAATACAAGAATCTACTCTACTCTTCAAAGGAAACCAAAATTGATTGATGAAAACAATAAGCAGAAAAGGAAGAATATCAATCGCACATAACACAGTATTTCTATGGGGAAAGAAACTGCTAGAAACCCCAACTATCTATATTTCATTAACTAGAAGATTTAAGAATAAAATATAATTATTTTTCACTCTAAATACTTCCTGCACAAGTACAATCTATCTCTCTGCTTCCTAGGCTGACTCTGGCCAAAACTTAGCCAATTTACTATCCTTCCAAGCCCCCACTTCCTTGCGCAATTCTTGAGAGAATTAGCCCGTATTTAAAGGAAAATCCTCACTCTATAACTGTGCAATCCAAACATAGGTCTTCAACTAATTGCATGCAATATTTGTAAAATTCATAAATTATACAACTGATAGTACATTGTCCCTGAACTCTAAACTCAACTGGGTCTTCCTCTGAACTGACATGCATGATTTACTTATGAGTGAATCTTCAGTTAACTGGTGTGGTTCTAGTGATGCATTGGTGCAATACTCCACTACTAGACCTAAGCTAACTAAGTCAAATTAACCTAGTTAACTATTACAAGTTGCTATGAGAAAAGTATTACAATTTAATTCAAAGACAAATTAAATTGGAATTTCTAGATGTTATTTTTAACATTTCTTGTTGCTATTTTCAATATCTTCCACTATTCATTGATCTCCTTTTCATTCAACAACTATGCATGCATGCAATTATTATACAAAGTATTTGTCATGAATTTGTATTGTCAATATTTGAACCAATGTTGTAATATAAGGGATTAAAAGGTTATTTTAGTTAAATTAGTGCAACATTAAATCATAATATATAAGTAAATACACATAAGAGAGGAGAAAGATGTCAGAGAGGAGAGTGAATACGATGGCAACGGAGAGGCTTTATGCAGGTATCTCTTATGCAATTTCACAGGCCAACAACTACGGGAAACTCGACAATCACAATTTTGGATTTGTCTGCCTACACACAACTATCTTTGTGGTTTCATGAAACAGAGCATGAGATCACTACATCTGCATGGTCATTGTTTGGATCTAAATTGATCCTTCCCTCTACAAAATGCAAGTATTATCTTAAGATCCATCAAAGATCTAATAGATCGGGTCATCCAAAAGACTGATTGGCCAACACCATGACCAAATCTAGAGGTCTATACATCCCACTGTTCCATTCTTCTCTAGATCACAAACTAAAATCGTAGAGACAGGTATACAGAGGCAGTGTTGACAGGTGTTTAGAAATCCCAAATCCATTCGTCGACCCTATCAAATGAAACACAAACAACCTCGTTCCGACTGAGCCGAGGGTTTGCAAACAAGATCCTTCCATTGGAAAACTACATATTCAGTCCTCCAAGGAATATCGAGCTTGATCTACAATTTATTTTCAAAGATCTTTGCTCCTCAGTGGAGGTTTGGCACCTACACTTGACAGATATGGAGCGTGACCCAAGGAAAAGATTCCATAGCCTAGATATGGTGTTTCAAGTAATAGATCAGGTAACGTTTTTTTCCAGATTTATTAGATCCAAAACTTTCAGCAGAAGATTGACCCCTCTCTCAGACAGATCCACTCACCACAGACCCATATCTGATTCAAATCTTTATCAAGACGTTGCAAGGAAGGATTGTTTGCAAGCAGATCTGAAAGGGGAGGCAGATCCCATAATTAAAGTACGAAATCCAAACACATCTGGGCATATTAGCACACATGCAAAGCCTGATTTATGCAGGACAAATATTACAGGATAAATGCACACTATAGGATTATGGCATTGCCATAAATTCGACCATCATCCTCAATCTAAGATTGCGAGATAGATTCTCTAGAACCAGCTCAAAGGGCACATGATCTTTTAAAGATGCAGTCAAAGGGAAGGATGTAGCCCAAACCAAACCAGCACCACCTCCAAAGCTACCTGGGCCATATATCGTGGAGCAAAGATCCCAAATACCAGACTTAATAGTCTCTTTGCCTGAGGTAAATGAGCTTTATTTAGATTTCCATACTAAAGCAATCATATGCAAATTTAATGGATTTGGCCCAAATCAAACGCACTACAACTAATGGATATTTTCTACATGGACACCGAATTGTCAAATTCATTTATGCTCCAAAGGATTTTTTATCATATGATTCAGCACAGTTAAAGATAAGGAATATGCCCTCAATAAGGGACCATGGTTCTAGGGCAATGCATGACTCTTCATGATACCTTGGTTCCCAAGTTTTGATGCCACCACTATGGTGGTATCTAAAATACCTATATGGCTCAGGATACACAATCTTCCACTACACTTCTGGCATCTTAAAGTATTAGAAGGAATAGGGAACTCCCTGGGAAAATTTCTCAAGATTGATGATGATAGACTTACAAGAGGTATATTTACTTTCGCCCGAATATGCATTGAAGTAGATCTTATTCAAGGATTATCAGATCACATTGTACTGATCCGTAATAATATTCAGTGGACACAATCATTATATTATGAAAATATGACTTTCCAATGTCGTGGATGTCTACAAATAGGTCACCTTCACAATGCCTACCCATAGGCTCAAAAAGACCCCAAAAGAAATAAGAAACGGTACCAAAATCCAAAAGGTTGGCAATGCATTGAGCCTCTTGAAGAAGAAACAGAAGAAGAAGAGATAACAGAAAATATTGTAGACAATAATGTACAGAACTTTCAGAACAACTCACAAAAGGTCGAGATAGAACACAACTCTGCATGCATTCCGAGGCCCAACAACCCTCTACAACAGCAGGAGTCACACACATCAAGAAAGGAAGTAAGTGGCAGCAAACGAATTCATGGATCAGAGAGATCCGATTTTGATAAAGAATATCTAACAAATTCAAAAGAGAATCAAATGTCCATTGTAATATCCACTCCCAACATTGGTGGTTGGCGAAATCAAGATCAGTTAATATGCATATGCTTTTAGCATCTAAAACTTGTAACTTTTCTCATTATGAATAAAGTTGTGCTTTTTCCTGGGGAAAAAAAAGAGAGGAGAAAGAGATAGACATAAGTAACTATAGATATAACAACAAGTAATCTTTATTGTCAAATCTATATCTAACTATTACAATATTAAACTCATGTTTATTTAAAACGCTTACAAGATGGAGGAAGTTATCAATAATACTAGTACCTTAGTTGATTGACCCAACTAGTCAACCAACCTGAGTAGTCAGTTAACTACCTTGAATTCCTAGTTGACTGAAGTTTCCAATCAACTCATTATATTACATTGTGTATTCAACTACTTAGCCTAGTCAACCAATCTCCTTCAACATTGCCCTTCAGGCATGGTAATATTGATGTCACCCATGAATACTAACTCTTTAAGAAAAGTCAAATGCAAGCCAACAAACTTGAAGACCTAAAACAATTCAATGAACCTCAACATCTACGAAAAACATCTAGATATGAGATTGGATGTAGGATATAGCTTTGTAAAAAAAAATTATGTTATCTACAAAGAAAACTTAAGAATAAACCATAAAATGATAAATAATCTAGGGTGCAATGTAAATGATGGATTTTAGGGTCTTTAGGCCTTGAAAATGTCTTTTGCACAAGCAATAAAACCTCAACTTCATAATCCAAAAAAAAAAATTGAAACACGCAAATTTCATCTGGGAGTCTATAAGTGTGAGTTGGAGATGATTTCAATGAAATCGGAAGAGAATGTTGCAAAATAAAAAAAGGAAAATAAAAAATGCACAACGCCAACATAATTGAAGCCATATACATTTCATACTTGTGATGCCTTCTACACAACATATTAAGCCAAAAGAAAAGCTATGTGAATGGTAATATTGAAGGTTTTATCAATGAAAAATTCACTAGCAATGTAAAGTAAAGAACCATACCATGACCTCCAATACAACTACAGGTCGAAGCCAACTATACAAACACCTTAGTGCAACCAACAAAACTAAATAATAGAGACCATTAAATAAACATCTCAACACAATAATGTTAAAACCAAAACAAGCAATATTGTAAACAAACACCAAAATCTCACAACTCTTGTCAACAATCCCAAACAAATAACCAACATGGAAATAAATACATAAACCACCCATGAATGGGCAACAAAAATAGACATTAGAAGTGCATGACCAACTCTAGAACTAAATGTCCAAAACAATACACCGAGTCCCGAGCACAAAATCAAACATAGAAGTGAGGTAAAATGCTAAACCAAATCTCAGTAAACACACCCAAAATGTGAGTTCCAAAACTACTTAATGAACCTAATTTCTAATATCTAGCAGCAGATATCCAACATATAAAATGATGAGACCTACTCATGACCATGTATCCCCACTCAACTTTAACTTTCAATAATTAACATAAATGTGTGGATAGATTAATAACTTCAATTAATCATTATATTTTTCAATAAAAATAAATAATATTTATTTACATTTAAACCATATATAAACTTTATCATTTACAATTTCATTAAAATAAACCATACTATTCAAATAAAAAATAAATATTTATCATTTTAAAATAAATATTTTTATTAATATATTTTATATTAATAAATATTTTTATTAAATATATTTTTATTAATAAATAATTTAAAATATATATATGAAAATACTTCAAAATATTCAGTAATTAATATTATCTTCATTGAAATGTTTTCCATATGAAAGTGTATGTTAAAAAACTTGAATTCCTTATTATAAAGGAGTATTATCTCTTCAACGAAGTGTGATCCCTATATCTATGGAAATGTGTGTATGCGAATGCAAAATTTTATTTCTTTATCCACACCATGCTTAGTTAGCTTGTAAAATATCTATAAAATAAAGTATTATATCACTTCAATCCCTTAGTTTATTTTATATCACTTCAATCATAAATCATAAAATTAAAAGAAATATTTGAACTTTTTAAGGTTAATGCACCTAAGTAATGTTGCCAGTTGTGAGTTGTTAAAGTGAACTTTCACTTTTTAATACCAAAATAATCAAAGTGGAGATGTCTTGGGAAAAATGCCTATTCAAAAAAGTAATATAAGTTTATGATGACATTACAATTTAGGCCTTTGCCATGATATGCGCATGTGAATATTTTGAAAGATTCATCATTAGTCCATTGCTTATTGCCTCCATAAATTTAAACAAATCTGAAATGTTGCTCCCTCTGCAATGTGATTGAATCATGAAAAGTTGTACACCTATGTAATGAATTGTAGGCCTATCTGCAATGTTATGGAATTATTGAAAAATTTAGGCTTTATGATGTATGTGAATTATGAATATTTTTTTGGTAGTGTTGATAGATAAAGCAAGAAGTCAAAGTTGAAATTTTAGAATAATTTGAGCAACTCCAACTTAGTGTCTCCTAAAGTAGTAAGCACAAATCTATTTCAACAAGGCAATGATCAATTTATATTTTATCAAAATTAAGCATGGGGTCTTCATCTGTGAGCCAAATATTTAATTATAATGCTTGCTTCACTTTAGTTGGTTTTAAATTAATTAATAAAAATTGGAAATGAAGGATCTCATTCTCCATAAAACTTAGTGTCCCCTAAAGGAGTAACCTAGGCAAAGCACTTAAATCTATTAATCTATTTGAAGGAGGCAATGGTTAATTTATATTTTACAAAATTACACATTGGGTTCTTCATCTGTGGGCCGAATATTTAATCATAAGGGTTGCTTCACTTTAGTTGGATTTAATCTAATTAACAAAAGTTTGAAATAAAGGATCTCATTATCTATAAAACTGGCATTTCTCGGGAAGTAGAGCCTTGGGATTGTCAAGGAGACACAGTCATTGAGTATCAGCAGAGAAATGGAAGTGGAGAGCATGAATATGACCACTAGAGCTTGGTATCACAGTGGTAATGGAGGAGCAGGAGCCATGCAGGAGGGCCAATACTCCAACATCATGAAGAAGCAGCAGCCTCTCTCTGCACATCCTCCTCCTTCTGTTGTACCCTACAACCATGATTATCTAAATGACATATTTAGCTACATAGATTTAGATATTGCGAAGGAAGCTGTATGCAAGAAGCCTGATTTTAATGGATCAGCCTCTTGCAATCAGTATCCTAGAAGCAGCAGATCATCTTCTTCCAAGAGGGTCTCGTTTAAAGCTGAGGATGAGGTTGTTTTTTCAGAAACCAAGAACATCATCAAGCTGGCTGCCTGCACCAATGATTTTAGCAGCTCTTTGTTTGATTCATATGAGATCAAATCACTCTCCAACTATGTCTCCTCTGCTAACTATGACGTGCTGTCCTATGATGGTGGTCGTCATTCTGTACATGGGGATGATGATGTGAGCAAAAAATGGTGGAAAGAATTCAGTTTTTTGTATGATGAGTGTTTCCCTGGCGTGGGCATGAGAGGATCTACTGGAGGCAGGGGCAGGAGGCACCTCTGGTTCAATTTCATGCCCATCAAGAAGTATGGGCCGGCTTCTCTTTGTGGTTCTACTCAGGTTCATTTCTCTGCGACACGATCTAGGGCAAGGTCATAAGAAAATTTTTAAGAATATCTTTAAGTGGATTGCAGATTTCAAGAATATCAGAAATGCTAAAAATGTCCAGAGATATTGTTTTGCTTTCCTTTTAGCTTTAGTTTAAGTTTCAAAATAGATATGTAACAGATTTCCATGTATTCAGACTTTTGGCGTTATAATGCAATGTCAGAGATTTCTGGGCTTTCCATTCCAGACCAGTTGGTGCTGAAACTTTTTCTATTACCTTTTGAATGACTGACAATAATCTGATCAGGTGAATACTGCATTTTTTTAAGATAAAAATCTTATCAGCAGAGAGAAACAAGTACATCCAGAATCCCATGAACTATCGCCATTTTCAAAAAGTTGCAGAGATATGTCTATGACCTATCGCCATTTTCAAACAGTTGCAGAGATTGTCTATGCCCTATCGCCATTTTCAAACTGTTGCAGAGATTGTCAACAGGATGATTCCCTATCTCAAATGACACAGCATACAATGGATTGTTGGAGTCAGAGGATACAACTCTTTAGGAAGTATAATTTATAGTTATACTTTATCCCATTAATTTATATGTTTGAGGCCATTACAGATCGTTTAATGATAAGACATAGATCTGTAATTTATGTTATGATTATGTTTTTAATATGCAAAGTATATTTTATGCAATTATGACTATAGTATTAGTATATGTGTATATTTACCTAATTTGATTTTCGTTTGGTTTGCCATTAGTTTGCCTTACAAACTCCAAACTGCTCTAAATGGATTGTGATTAGTAACAAGCGGTGACAATGATAAGATGTCAATTTCCATTGATGATTAGTATATTTGCTTTTTAATCTTATAGTTGTATGTTTACTTATTTATATTTTTAATATTTTTTTATAAATGAATATTTACTGATTATTTTTATAATAATATAAGTGATATTTTTTTGTTTATAAAAAATTATTTAGATGTAATCCATAGGGTTTGGTTATATTTTGTTAAAGCATTTTTTTGATGTGGAGTTATTAGTTTAAATTTTTTATCTGATCAAGGGGATATATTGCATATATGAAAAATATAGCTTTGCCAAACTTACTATATATAAATACAATTTTTTTTTTTAACAACAAAATTGTTTTAAACATTTTTCTGCCTCTAAAATTTTAGTGTTTAGAATAGATTTGCAAAGAGTCCCACCTATATTTTAGGACTAATTAAAATTAGAATATTTCTTTTAACTTTTTATAAAATAAATATTAATTTGTTTACTTAAATTTAAAGTGAACTACGGGTTGATTAATATTTGGGCTCTATCCAAGCTTATGTCATTTAATCCGCTTAGAATGGTTTATGGAGAGTTACATTAAGATGAAGAGTATGAAGGCAGTTCCTCGATTCAACCCCAAACCTCTTCAATAATACACAAGAAGTCTAAAAATTCTATGAATGCGAAATAAATAAATATTTTTTTTAGAATATTTTGTTTTTAACTAACCATCCTATTAAATAAAGATTTCAATGCACATTTTTTATCTTGATAAAATATTCTAACTGCTATATATAAAGTTATAAGGTTTGTTATCAACATAATGTATCTTGATAATATTATTAAGAAATAATCTGATAACATAATGTATTTTGAAATTATTTACTATATATAATGTATCTTGAAATTATTTACTAATAAAAAATTAGTTGAAATTATTTACATAAGTGTGATTTATTTAGAATTGGGTTTTTAGAATTTTCACTTTTAGATATAGATTTAATAATCTAAAAATATTATAAATCATATAAATGATTCTATTAATAGAATTCAAGGTTATCAATGAAATGTTTTTTTCATTTTTCGACTTTTACTCTTAATATTTATTATTTTTCTTAGCATTACAAATTGTGAAACAATATCAATGACAAATTCTCAACATCATTTGCCACAATTATATAACCATGTATCTCAAAAATAGATTTGAAACGTAACTTTTAAACTTGTATTGAACGTCACGTGTTTTCTATTATATGTTGGAGTGGAATAAAGAGACAAAAATGAAAAAAAAATAAAAAAATGTATAACTTATTAAACCTATGTGGCTGGACTTGTGAAACATTCTCTGTTGGAGAATTAATTACAACCACCTGCTAGGTGTCAAAACCATCCATCCAAGTGTCCTAGTTCAATTTCACTTAGTCCAGTTTTAGTTCAGTCTCACTATAGTCATTTATTATTGATGTTCACAATGTCATCTTATTTAATTGATTCGTAATATTGAAAAGACCAATCCTCCTCCAAATTTTCCATTCTTTGTCATGGTCTATAACAGTAGACCTATAACAAGATGAATTTTTTTTGAATCCCACTATGCTTAGCTGCAAGTGGAAGATGATCGTGATAAATTTGTAGAAGAAACAAAGGAGTGCATAAATGCTCATGAATCCCATTGTGCACCGCTGTAAGTGGATGAAGATTTGGTAAATCCAACAACAAATCTTGTTCATGGCAACATGGTGATTCCAGCAACAGAGCTTGTTGATGAAAACTTGTTGATTCCAGCAACATAACTTGTTGATGACAATTTGGTGAATCCAGCAAGAGAGCTTGTTGATGTAACTTTAATCAAGATTTGTTGGCTAATGGTAAATGGTTCCAGATGATGCATCAAAAACATCATATTGACATGATGTTATTTGGTGAGATAATCCCACTTGAGTCTCCAAACCAAGTGGAAGGAAACTTGTTTGCAGCAGCACAGGTTAGTAAAGAAGTGGAAGAGACAGAGCGAGACAAAGATAGAGGCAGAAGCAAAGAAGGAAACATAGAGAGAGAAAAAAGATACAAAAGTAGAGGCAGAGAAGGAAGTGCAACAGGAGCAAGCTCTCATTGCAGAGCAGAAGGAATAAAAGTTATGTGGTTCTATAAAGGTTTTTAAATTTACCATTGATTTCTAATGTGCAGATACACAACGATTATGAAGAAGAAATATGTTTCCTTCAAGCATGGCTTGCAAACCATGCCTTGATAAAGTATGCATAGAAGCTGCATAAATGAATGTTCAGACAACTTGGATAGTGAAAACATCAATGAAATTTTTAGGTATTAGAATCCTGAAGAACTAATTTTTTATTATGAATTTATGTTGCAGCAAATTAATGATGAAGATCACACTACAAAAGATGACATGTGGTAGCAATCCACATACAAGCCGATGTTTTAAGAAGTCCATGACATGCTTAGACAACCTGAAACAATGGAAGACCTGCAGCAGCAAATGAAGAAACTAAGGTTTGAAGGACAAAAGAAGAAGATAATGTTGAAACAATTTAGAGGCTACAAGATCTGGAAGAAGAGAAGAAGAAAAATAAATCTAGTTGAAGTCAATTTTTACATAGACTAGCATATATCTAAATTGAATTTTTATGTGGTTGTAATTAAGGGGGAGTGTTGGAGAATCTAATTCCAACCACCTGCTAGGTGTCAAAACTGTCCATCCAAGTGTCCTAGTTTATTTTCACTTAGTCCATTTTTAGTTCAGTCTCACTGCATTCATTTATTACTGATGTTCCCAATGTAATCTTATTTAACTGATTCATAATATTGAGAAGAGTAATCCTCTGCTCCAAATTTTTCATTATTTTTCATCCTCATTTCCATTCTCTTCCACACGTTGAGAGTGGGGTACACTATAAAAATGAATAAATGTGCTTGCTTCTTCACTCCTCGAATGAAATAGGGTTTCTTTCCACCCTCCTAGAATAAAGTAGGGTTTCCTGCCACCCTATTGTAACATTAAGGTTTTGGTTGATCAAGGTTTTAGGATTAGTAGAGTTTACATATCTTAGGTAAATTTCAAACATTAAGGGTTTTTATTTTTTTTAGCGTTTATTTAGTATATATTGTAAAAAAAAATATCATAGAAAAAAATATTATATTTATTTATTTTGTAGAAACAATTTTAAATTACATTTTGTGTATACACTCATGGTGTGTATTCCATAATGTTTTTGAGATTTATTTTATGAGCTTGTAAGTTTCTTTTACATACTTTTCGGCTTTTGTCCAATTCTTTTTGGATAATTACATTACAAATGGTGAGAATTAAATTTTTCACCATGTTAGGAGATGTTGTCTAATAGACTCTAAAGCAAAAGAGATACAAAAAAAAATTCATTGTTAACAATGATTAAGTCCTCTCCTCCCAAGTAAGAAGGTCCCTAAAGGGCGTGTGATAAAAATCAAATAAATTGTGATCTCATTGCTCCATGATTCGCCAAGGACCTTGTTCCATCACCCTTCCCTCTTTTGAGAGTCTATCAACTATTCAGTTACGCTCCCTGTAGATATGAGAACATGTAAAGAAATTAAAAGAGTCTTTGGGCCACAATGTTTCTTCTAAAATAATTATGAGTAAGATGTTTATGCAAGCTTGTGTTTTGTTGAGCCAATTAATTATTAGCATAAAATCCCCATAAACTTGTATCTGTGTGTAACATTTTTCTAATGTGAAGAGAAACGTGTTTTTGTGATGGCTGCTATCTTAGCAAACCACAGTGTTGTTATAGGAGAAACAACAAATCCTTGCTCTCACAGCAAACTACAGTGTTGTTACAGGCTCTCTCAGCAAACTACAGTGTTGTTACAAAGTCTCTCACCAAACTACAGTGATGTTACAAGCTCTCTCAGCAAACTACAGTATTGTTATAGGCTCTCTCAGCAAACTGCAGTGCTGTTATAGGCTCTCTCAGCAAACTATAGTGTTGTTACAGACTCTCTCAGAAAACTACAGTGTTGTTATGGAGGAACAAAATGTTTTTTTCAGCCAAGTAGTCTGTAAAAACATAGTTTAAAGATCCCTTCATAACCCCCCAACCAAGGATATTTTTGGGAAATCGCTCGTGAATTCCCAAATAGACCCTACTCTACACAAAACCTAGATGCCATAATTTCAAAATTCGTCTTCCTTTAATAAAAATTTGACCCACAAAATTGAAGACTATTTTCCTTTACGAATTTTCTTTCTTTTTTTTTCCTGATACATAGTGCTCTGTATTCTCAAATCTGTAATGTAAAATGACTCTTTCCATTACACAATATTGGATGCAAAAGTACTGGATTAGAAGATTAACTAAATTGTGATTCTCTAGGTTCTCATATAAATGTAAATAACAAAGAAAATATAGTGCAAGAATTCCTCATTCAACACAACAATTTAAAGACCAAATCAATTTCAATATCCAGAGATTAATATTATGGTTCACAAACCTCACAAACACAAATCCAAATAATTCTCTCACACACACTTACAGATTCGACTTGCTAATAAAAAAAACCATTAGTCTAAGAAAGGTTATTCAATTAACTTCAATCTCACACCAAAACTTCCAACACCCAAAAATGTTCCTCCTCTCTCCTCCCAAACTAAAAACAACTGTCCAAGAAATGAATTCATGGATGGGAACCAATTTTCCTTAGCCCTAAATACCTACTAGCTATTAAATCATTTCTTTTAATTAGATATTCCTAACTAATATTCACTGAATATCAAAAACTTTTTCACAAATAAACTTTAAAATGTTCTAGCCTTAACATGTGATCAATCCATCACATTGCTAGGCTCTTGGTGTGACTTTAATAACTTATCATTTTTATGTGCTTGGCCTAATGCACCTGCATCAGACTCCCCAAGAAAGAAAATTTTATGATCTCATGCTCATAAGATCTTCTATAGAAATACTTGCTTTCTGTAGTGTTGCTTCATCCATCCAAGTAGAATCCTCCATCGAATGGTCTTTCCACTTCGCAAGATATTCCAAGTATTATTTCCTTCTGGTCTTCTTGGCAACACGTGTATCCAAAATCTGTTCAGCCTCTAAACTCTTTTCCATGGGCATTTTCTTCAGCCAATGTTGTTCCTTTCCTTCATCTTCGTCAAGATTCCCAGAAGCTTGATCCGCATCACCAACTGTGTATGGATACAAATATTCTACATTAAAAATGGGTGAAACGCCAATTTCTGAAGGTAACTCCAGCTCATAAGAATTTGCTAAAAACTTGTGGAGGATCTTACAAGGTCCTACCTTCTTCATTTTCAATTTTTTATATTCTCCCCTTGGAAACCTCTCCTTTCTTAGGTTAGCTAGGACCATATCTCCCACTTCAAAGTTTACCTCTTTCCTATGTACATTTGCTCGTTTCTTGTAGCTGTTGTTTGTATCTTTTAATATTTGTTTTACTAGCTCGTGCAGCTCACTCATGGTTGTTGCAACATCCTCTCCATTAGCACTTCTATGCTCAATCTTTCCCAAGTCTCTTAGCTCACAAATTCCCCTTGGATGCATGTTGTATAAGGTCTGAAATGGAATCTTTCCTGTGCTCCTATTTGGTGAGTCATTATATGCAAACTCAATCTAGGCTACCACATGATCCCACTTCTTTGGTCAATCACCTACTAAACTCCTCAATATATTACCCAAACTCATATTTACAACCTTTTTTTTCCCATTAGACTATGGATGATAGGTTGAGCTAAAATTTAGCTTAGTGCCAAGTTTCTTCCACAAGGTTCTCCAAAAATTTCCAGTGAATCTTGTGTCCCTGTCAGAGATTATACTTTTTGGAAAACCATGCAACCGAATAATCTCATCAAAAACAAAAATAGCCGCATGGGTATCATCACTAGTTTTGAAACACTGAATAAAATGAGCCATCTTAGTAAATCTATCCACAACTACAAGGATTGAATCATTACCTCGTTGAGTTCTTAGTAAACCCAAAACAAAGTCCATACTCACTAAATCCCAAGGTTTGTTGGGAATGGGTAATGGCATGTATAGTCCAACATTCTGACTTCTCCCTTTCGCATGTTGACATACACTGCACTTACTCATGTACCTTTCTACATCTACCTTCATCTGAGGCCAAAAATAGAAGTGGCTCAGCTACCCAAGTGTTTTCTCAATGCCAAAGTATCCAGCCAACCCTCCATTATGCTTTTCTTGGACCAAGTTTTCCCGCATTGAGAAATTGGGAATACATAGCTTATTTTTCTTGAACAATAGCCCATCCTGCAACATAAACTCTTTACATGGACTGTTGTCCCTATTGATTGGATTTTTACACACTGCAAAAGCTTCTTTAAAATCAGCATCAATGTCATATAAGTCCTTCAAATAATCAAAGCCTAAAATGTGTATTTGACTTTCCTACATGATTAAGCATCTCCTACTCAAGGCATCGGCAACCTTATTTTCCTTCCCACTAATGTGCTTCAAAACAAAAGTGAAATTTTGAAGGAACTCCACCCACTTTGCATGTTTATGATTTAACTTATGTTGTTGCATAATGCATTGAAATGCATAATTATCTGTGTATAGAACAAAGTCGTTAGGCATCAAGTAATGCCTCCAATGCTTCAAAGCTTGAACCACTACATAAAATTATTTGTCGTAGGAAGAGTATTTATGTTTTGACTCATTTAACTTCTCACTAAAATATGAAACATGCTTATCTTCTTGGCTCATTACAACTCCAATGGTTGTCCCACTAGCATCACATCTCACTTGAAAGGGCTTATTTAAGTCTCGCAACTTCAACACCGACTTCTCAATGATCTTCTTCTTCAATAGTTGAAAAAAAAAAATTGTTGTTGTTGTCCAATAAAATGGATACCTATTCATCTTGATGGTGTCAATGATAGGTGCAAATATGCCACTAAAATTCCTGATAAATTTTTTGTAGAAGTTGGCTAAGCCATGAAAACTTCTCACCTCAAAAATATTCTTAGTTGAGGGCCAATTTACAATTGAATCTATCTTTTCTGGATCCATTTTCAAGCCATCCTTAGAAATGACAAAACCCAAGTATACAAGTTCACTCTTCATAAAAGAACACTTCTTCATGTTAATCAATAGCTTTTCTTGTTGCAGTCTCTCTAAAACATACTTTAAATGTCTTAAGTTCTCTTCTTTAGTTTGACTAAAAATTAAAATGTCATCCAAGTAAACAATGGAAAACTTACCAATGAACTCCTTCAATACTTCATTCATCAGCTGCATAAATATATTGGGTGCATTTGACAAGCCAAATGGCATGGCCATCCACTCGTACGAGCCTTCATTGGTCTTCAAAGTTGTCTTCCACTTGTCTCCTTCTCTGATCTGAATTTGATGATAACCACTTTCAGGTCAATCTTTGAGAAGTAAGTTTCTCCACCCAACTAATCCACCATATCATCCATCTGTGGCAATGGAAACCTATAACGGATGGTGATCTTGTTGATTGCTCTAGAGTCAGTGCACATTCTCCATTCTCCACCCTTCTTTAGAATTAACACTGTAGGTATGCCACACGGACTCAAAATTTTTCTTATTAGCCCTTTGTCCAACAATTCTTGGACTTGCTTCTCACTTCCTCATTCTCTTTGGGTGTCATTCGATATGCAGCCTTGTTCAGAAGACTTGCTCCCGATATCAAGTCTATATGATGATTGATGCTTCTTTTGGGTGGCAACTCACTTGGAAATTCATTAACTACAATATCACGAAACTCATGCAACAACTCCTGAACTTCAATTTGGTAAGGTCTTCCTCCTCTTCTGCCACCTTCTTTCTCTGACTGCCCTTGCTAATTTAAGTTGCCTTCATCATTCTTTTGCACCTTAAACTTTCCTCTTCCATTTGTATATCCTTTCCCTTTGGAAAAACCACGTCCTCTACCAGAGCTTTGCTTCCTAACTATCTTTTCTTATTCCTTCAAAGCACACTGGTATGCTTCCTCTATTGTCCTTGAAGAAAGTATGTTGATTTCATCTTGAATATCTAGCCTCAAACCATTGATATACCTTGTTGTTTTTTCCGGGGTATCTTCTACATAGCCTGCTCTCAAATTCACCTTGTAAAACTCTTCAGTGTATTCTCTCATGTCATTATCTTTTGTTTAATATTTTGCATATGTTTGTAAAGAGTTAGCTGGTAATCCTTTGGAAAGAACTTACTCTTCATCTTTTCCACCATTCTATTCCAACTCTTGATCAATGGTTTTTCCTTCTTCCTTCTTTCAGCCTGTACATTGTCCCACCATAGTGCAACATGGCCTTTCAACCTTTTCACAACAAACTTGACTCTCTTATCCTCATCAATTTCCTCGTATTCAAAATACTTGTCCATCTCACAGATCCAATCTAGTAGATTCTCATCTTTCAAGCTTCCATCATAGATAGAGGTTTCAGGCTTTGGCCTTGAACTTGAGCCCAATATTGCTCTCAACAACTTAATCTCAACAGCTTCTTCAACAGGTGTTGCTCCTTCTTCTTCAAGTTCCTCTTCGGCCTCACTAACATCTCCATCTTCAGGATCCTGTTGTCTCCCTACTTCCATGGCTTCTAATTGAATTTGTAGTCTCCTTATCTCTTCCTAGAGTTTTGCATTATCTACAGGTATACCTCCTTGACCTCGTGCCCTTCCTGCACACCTATTCATCTCTCTATACTGTAGAGACCAACAATGTTAACGAGACTTTGAACGAGACTTCACTCACAGTTTGCAGTTTAGTTCAGGTGTTTAAGCCGAATAAGTACGGATCAATGTATGTAAAAACACAGGGGTGATTTAAGAGGTTACTAAAGCCACTACTCAGGGCAATTAGATTGCTTGCAGATCTATTGTTTAATTTATAA
>APFE030658376.1:336258-355438 GCA_000404065.3 Pinus taeda
AGCTTTCAGTATGGTCCAGTTTTGACCATTTATGAGCAGTTTTTCAGTGGAGAACTTCTGGGAGATGATGTAATCAGTTGACCTTGTTCCTTTAGGCAGTGAAGCAACCCTTTTAGGGACTTAAGAGCCCTCAGTTTATGGACATTTGTGATTGGGGTTGAAGTGCCCAAAAATGTCTATAACAGTCCCTCATAGCTCTTTCCAGGATAAATTTCATTTTCCAATAAAGGTCAACTGTATGAAGGTATTGGCTCATTCTACTTCGGGTCTGACCTATGTCTAGAACCCAGGCTTGCCAGTCTGCTTGATCCGCTTCGTCTATGATGGTAGCTCGATGAGTGGTTGTAACCCATTAAAATTGATTTATTTCTTCCTGTATCTACTAACATGTCTATTCATGGTAGTGAGTTGTTAATCCTCTTGCTCATTCCTAGAGGCATGAGTTCGCACAAGTTGCACGGGCTTCATAGTATGGCGCCTCTTCATGGGTGAGCCCTCTCACATGACATGTTGTTTAGAAAAGCGGTATCATAGAGTCTGGGAAGGGGTGTCTTTAAAAGCAATGGAGGTAGGTTAAATGCCTCCCCTCCTTTAATTGTTGCTCCTTCGTCCTCCCTTTTTAACTCCTTCACAATTTATGTCACCAATTGAAATTTATTGGAGGCTCCCAATGATTTTCCCTTGTGGGAATGTAGCTTAGGATAGTGAAGGGAAATAACATAAAAAATGATGGATTCCCCCAGTTCCTCTCTACCGTGTTGATAAACTTGCCAATTCAAATTGCAAACTGATCAAGTGATCAAATTTTAGCTCAAAAATGAAAGTGCACAGAAAGTCTTAAAACCAACTTCAAGTTGAAGTTTCCATCGTTCTGAATCCAACGACCTCCGTTTCACCTCAATCTAACATCGTATGCTCAAGTTATCGCGTGCTGATCGTTTGGCCCAACAACTAAAATTTGAGCAGGTTTGTTGACTGGGCAGTTCACTGGGTGACCGAACAATTGAGTCAACGAGGTGACTATGCAGGAACGAGCCAACTAGGTGCTGACACTTATCCTTATCTAGTTTTTCAATTGGAGATCTATTTTGATTAGTTGTGGTGTTTCTATGTGGACCAATGAAATGGTACCACATGGCCTAGTCATGGGCTACCACATGGCACCTCGGTGACATGTTAAAATTTTGGCATGGCAGGACTGAGGTCCGAGAGGTTCAAACCCTTGACCTCATGGACATTAACACATGGGTTTACCAATAGTCTACACAGTGGGTCTTATTATACAAAAGCGGAACATGTTATTTAAATATTAACGAATTATACGTTGGGGAAAGGGTTGGGGCTAAGCCCTTAGCCCTTTGTCCAATGGCACCAAACGTGATGAAAAAGCCAAGACCAGAGGGCTTGAGGCCTAGCCTGACCCATGGTCATCAAATAAAGCATGTGACCGGAGTTAGAAAGGTTGGTGCTATAGGTGAGGGGGCTGGGTCGGAGCCCTAACTCCCAGTCCAATGTTATACCACAAAATCAATGGACATAGGAAAGGAGTCAGTGGAGAAGGTGTTCAACGGAAGACTTGGACTTGGGCATGCACTACATCATGAGACCACGACGTATGGAGTTAAGGCGCTAGGTATTAGTCGCTTTCGATGGGGGCTAGCCCCATGTTCCATGATTGCCCACAAGACCACACACTAGGAAGTTAAGGGGCCCGACGGGAACGGCGGGATGTTAGCCCAACCCTTGGTCTCATGGCACCCTATGTGACCACATGCCCGATGTTTAAGGGCTAGGATGGTGGGGGCAGGCGTTAAGGCCCAACCCGTGACCTTATGTGGCCTATATGACCACATTTTTCGGTCTTAAGAGGTTATTGGATAATTTAAGTTTCCTACAAAATGCACTAGTGGAGGGTGAAACTGTCACTCCATTATCAAAAAACAGGGCAAATTTGTAGGACAATTATACTGTTGGTCCAATTTGTAGGACATTTAATAGCAAAACTCATGGGAGGGCTTGTAGAGCAAGGTCTTGTTGATCTTTTGACAAAATTGAGCTCAAGAAGAGTCTACCTAGAGGTTTTTGGATATTTTGGATCCCATGGTGACCTCTAAATTCTGATTTGAGCACATCTAAGGAGACTTTTTGCAGGTTGAAGACCAAGGGTGTATGGATGAATCAAGTTTCTGAAGTAATTTTGGAAGGTGTTTGAGCATGGAGAAGGCCTTGTAGGGGTTTTATCACCTTCAGAAGTCTACTACAATAGTTTTTACTTGCAGGGTTCAACTCAGGTTTACTTTTCTCATTATGTCATGTTGAGGAAAGTTTTGTTTATGCTCTTCATTGTGGAATCGAAGTGCTCACATGCTCATTATAACTCATTTCAATTGTAGTATGGGGTCTTTATAGAAGATTCCTTGTGTTGCTACTTTATGTGAGAGTTCTTTGCTGGAGAACATTACCTTGTAGGGGTAATAGCCACATATTTTCACTAGCAAACTTTATGTACTCCCTTTTATATTGAATATATGGAGCAATCTAGCTATGTTGGTAGGCTCGAAGATGTAGCCCAGGAGAGGTGAACTCTGTCAACAAATCATTTTATGCTCTTCATGATGCCTATATGAGTTATGTGAAATTATGTTGCTTATGTTAAGTTTACATGTGAAGACTAACTCATGACTTGAAAAGACATTGAAAAATAAACATGTTTTTGTGTCAAGACCCATTATTACCTTGCAAAGCGTCAGAACGGTCCTTGTTTATTCGTTTGTTTAATTTCGGAGAAGAGGAAAGAGATACCTCTTCCATTTTTAGATCACAAACAACCTCGCAATATTCATTGCAACTAGAAGAATTCCACAATAGCCACAAAGTAATACATGTGTGAGAAGTGTGGGAAGGTTGTCCACAATGTTGAAAAAGTCTGAGCTCAGACCCACTTTATGGTAGTAAGCTTTGTTGATTTAGGAGTTGCACTACTATCCTTGTTAATGCGCCATTCCTTCCATATTTCATTCATTTTGTAGTCCAAAGACCTTCTTACCGAGCCATTGGCTACTAAACACAAGGTGGCTTTCCCGATACACTGTTACTAGCATCACAGAGTCTTTGTGTGGGTTTGAGAATCTAACAGCGCAATGCCTCACCTTTATCAAGAAAACTAGTCTCCTTCCCTGTATACACCACCTTAAATCCCATCTATTGTGCAAGGCCTATGGTGAATTCAAAAGTGCCATTATTTGCATCCCTGTTATCCATAATTGTTGGTACACTGCCACTCCCTTTGCCATCATTGCTTCGCATTGGTTTGCAAGCCATCAGTGGGTTCCACCACTGAAACACACCAACTTATAGGTGACTATCACCGTCCAAGACGATATGCCTGATCTCTCGTGTCTTGAATTCTTGTAGCGTTGACATCATTACCCACACACCTTTTCACGGTAACCGTCTAAATGCATTGAGCCTGGATCGTGTGAAGGGCCTCCACACTCTTGACATATTGAATGACAGTATGATAATAGCTACAGAAACATGTTGTCACATCCCTTGCCTATTGACCAAATGAGGCAGTGGTTATACTCGTCACCCATCTTAAAATATTTAATAAATAGATCAATTTAATTTTTATATATAATTATTTATTTATTATAATTTTATGTAACATCATATCTCTTATCATAGGTCTTATCTCTTAGACTCGAATGTTAAACAAATTCATCCTATTACTTTACTTACAAATTCAAAATTCAATATAATAAAGAAAAAGAATACAACAAAATTCTTTATCCACAAGCTTAATTATTAAAATAAAAATTACAGCAAAATGAAAAAAAACATATATGATGTCCCTGTAAACTTCACCAAATCTTTAATAACTCCCAATTTCATATTAAGTTTCAATATAATAATAAATAAATAAATAAACCAATTCTTTTAGAATAGGAAAAAGATATTCCATTCCCTTTCTTTGTATCTGGAGGTTTGAAAGGATTAATCTTTACCCATGTTTATTGCCTTAAGAAAACTCAAACAAATCTTGAGCGTTGTACATTAACTCCAAATGTTTAACTAAGTCTTAAGTGTCATGAGGTAATTGTGATGAAGAATATTTAACAAGTCGAAATTATTTTTTTTTCGAGTAGAATGAGAACATTTTTGTCCATTAATAACAGCTCCTCACTTTACACTATTAAATTTATCCCACAATTAAAAAAACAAACATTATAAAAAATAAGTAAAATAACAAACTAAATAGAAGGGCCCACAATGGCGTGCTCCCACTTTATAGTGGCCACCGCCTCGGAATGATAGGAAAGACTAGTCAGGCGGCGGTGGGCATATAGAGCCATAATATAGTTTCGTGATTTCGTTTCCATGATTTGAAATTTTAGTTGGTATAGTTTAACAAGATTATTTTTTAAGTGATTGGAAGTTTTTATAGTTATTTATATTGATGAAGATTTTTCGAAGTGAATATTAATAATAATAATAATAATATCTATTTTTAAGGTCACAGCCAAGCCAGACACCAAATTGGTGTATGAGACCCCTTTGTTTGTGAGACAAAGGACCCACTTCCGCGCAACAATTTGACTGCTAAGCCTATGAAGGCATACATACTCTACCCCCCTCTGTTTTTGAACCTGTGCCTTCTTAGGAAGAAACACATACTCTACCCCCTCTCTTTTGGATAGTTACTCTATTTTTCATTAAAAACTAAAAAGATAATGTTCTTGATGATAATAGATAGACTAACTATCCAAAATATTTAACCAATTAAAAGTATTACATAGTTAGTTTCTAAAAATCTCTATCAAAATGGTTTTTTACTTTTTTTAATGTAAAAATTAATATAGATTTTATATTTTTTAAAATATAAAATAAATTTAAGATTATTTATTTTTATATATATTATATATATATATATAAATATATATATATAATTTTATTTAAATAAAAATAAAATCTAAAATTTTTAGTAAAAAAGCAAATTCTTAACACAAACGAAAACTTAATATTATTAAATAAATATTAACTATTATTTTAAAAGTAATAAATTATTTTTGGATGCGGGTGTACGTAGGGATTGACTGAGGGCAGGCGAATTGGACGGCAAGTGGCATAGCCACATGGCCACTTGTAAACCAGTACACAAAACCATAAAACCGCTTAGCAGCAGCAGTACATGCCATTTAATTTGGCACTCGCATCAACTTGCCCCTGCTAACCTGTCTCGGCTCTACATCATGGTGCCCTCAGATAATATACTACCCACCTCCTCTGTCTCTAATCCTATGCCTCTGAGCTGCCAATGTCCCCTGGCTGCAGTGAAGCTAAGTTCACGCACTGCTACGGGAAAGCACTGCAACATTCTCTGCTACATCAAGTTTGGACAAGGTAACCATTATTCTCAAAGTATAATTTGCAATCTAATTCTCAATTCTGAGCTTGTTGAGCCTTCTACCTCTGCGCCCCATTCAGTGATGACCTCTCGCAGGCATTCTCTTCATCCCCATGCCATCATGCCCCAACTGCGCCATTGAATGCATAGCAGAAGAGGTAGCAGCAGAAGCAGACTACCTCGCTCTCCAACATCACCAGTCTCAGACTCCTCCTCCCCTTGGCTAATTTCGTCTTAGGCCGTTATCTAGATACTTGCAGTGGCAAAGGCTGCACACGAGCTATCCACTCCCACCCTTCACAAATTGCCATTCCAACCACTGACATCCTCTCCAGCTCTTAGCAACCCCATCATTCAACCCAATTCATCTATCACTACTCTCTGAACCAACCACTCATCAAAGCCACCATCACAGTCACCTTCCAAGAGGAGCCATCCAGCGATGAAGGACACCCAACCTGTGCAACGGAGAAGAGGGACAACGCTCAAAGCAAGACTTCTACAAAGGAGGAAAATCAAGAACCTCAAGCAAAGGACGACACGGGTGCATTGCAAAATGACGAGGACGACCTCGACGAATACAGATGTTTCATCACTGAACAACACCCGTCAGCACCGCATGACACATGACTTGCTACGCGTCTTCGGTTTTCAGGTTTTTGGAAATCATGTCTATAGGTTTATTTTCTTAATTTTTGAGCAACTCATTAGTCTTGAAAATGAAGTCAACAAAATTTTGCTACATTTTCATACGCTGGTTTCCCCAACACAGGCAAATTCTTTTTTTGGACTGGACTGGTAGTGGTTTCCCATTTTTGGGCAGTCTCAAACTTGGTTTTGATGTTATATGACATGAACATTGGCACTGAACTACAGAGGCCAAAGCTTCCTTGTATCATTATGTTACAATAATAAATTTTAGACTTATTTAAAAAAAATAAAAATAAAAAAATAAAAAAATAAAATTAATTAATTAATAATAAATTATAATTTTAACCTAATTTTGGACTCTAAATTCAAAATTAAAATTAAAAAAATACAAAATAACATTTCGGCAATTTTACATTGGCGAGATTCCACCTTACATAGCAATCTTTGACTTTGAGGGAATTGGCCAGATTCCACCAGGTATATAGTGATCTCTGACTTTGAGGAAATCTTATTGAATTGGTTGGCTTGCCAAGTCCATAAATTAGTGGTGGGCTGACTGTTATGTAATGTTATGTACCTAGGGGGGGTAATATGGGGTACCGAGGGAGGTACCCAAGGTAATAATGTAATAATGGGATGGGCCATAGTAATAAATAAGGTGGTTAACCCATGTCATGTAAGGGACCACAAGTAGTTAATAATAATGTAAGGGGCCCATGGTATTAGTTGATGGTATGAGGAAACCATGGTAATGATGCATGGTATTGTATGTATGAGGCCTATATAGAGGCTAGAGATCCACATGGAGAGAGAGGAAGAGAAGTATTCTTGTATGAACAAGCATATGGCTTGTGGAGTATTCTCCTTCCTTAAGGAGTGAATGTATGGTGTTGCTCTACCATAAGGGTTTGATAATAAAGAATCATTTCATTCTTATTTCTTGGGTTTATTTCTATTGTCTTATATTTTCATATCAGATCTATAATATTTTGGGTTAGAGCTACAACACATAGTGTCCTCTCGCATCCCCTCCATGAGCTTTAGCGAGAATGCTATTTCTCTCAAAATCTGGCACATATCTTCGCCATATCTCATATGCACCCATCTTATATAGATGTCCCGTAATTACTAAAAATTATGCTGCACGCACTACTGATCCTTCTTTTGTTGACTTGTATTCCCTTCCGATGCAATCCTCGTAGTCAAAAAGTGAATAATATTTGCAAAATGATTATTCGCTATGTGCACCATGAAGAGCTACGCATCTGGCAACCCTTCCTCCAAATTAGTAGGCTCCTCTCTGGTTTCAAATCTTGATATATGATCAAGTCATGCATTTAACCTTCCTGGCTTCAAAATTACCTCAAAGTCATACTCCTGGAATAGTAGAAGCCATTGACTAGGCTTATTGACCAGGTATTTCAAGGCAGAATGATCTGTGTACATTTTGAAGTGCCTGCCCAACAAATAGTGCCTGAACTTTTGAAGCGCGTACACCATAGCCAACCCTTCACATTCTGTCGTTGAGTAATTATTCTTGGCCTTCGAGAATTTCCTACTCGCGAAGGCTATAGGATGGTCCATTTCTCCTTCATCGGCTTGTGTTAGCACTGCACCCAACGCAATGCATGAGGCATCAACATGTACGTGAAATTCCTTTTTCCAATCAGGGAAGACCAAGATCAGCGCGGTGACCATGTTATTTTTCAATACATCCAAACTGTGTTGACATTCTTCATCCCAATAGAATGTAGTGTCCTTCTTTAGCAGTTTCTCTATGGGCACGATAATCTGAGCATAAGCCTTGATGAACTTTTTATAATATCCAGTATGTTCCAGCATCGTGCGTAGCTGCTTAATGCTCCTTGGGGCCTCCAAATTTACTATCACCACAATATTTGCAGGGTTCACCATCAATCCTTGCTTGCATACCACGTGACCTAGCAAAATCCCAAAGGGAACACAGAATAATCACTTCTTCAGATTCAACCTGATCTAGTACCTGCAACATGTATCCAACATCAAGCACAGACTTGCTACATGGTGCTTCACTAACCCAAACATTGTCCAGCCATCAAAGTATACTTCTAAGAACTTATGAATGAATTCCTTAAATTCTGCTATAACTATGTGAGAGAATATCGTAGGCGCATTCTTGAGTCCAAACAGCATCACAGAATACTGGAAAGAACCCCATTCTGTCACAAAGGTTGTTTTTCTCCTATCCTCTAGCGCAATCTTGATCTGATGGTACCCATAAAATCCATCAGTGAACGAGTAGGCCTCTTGCCCTCCAACGTTGTATAATACTTCATCTGTAAATGGCGTCGGGAATGGGTCATGGACACACGCATCATTAAGCTTGCTCAGATCTACACATATCCTTATTTCATCCTTCTGTTTCTTCTCCTAAACCACCATTTGACTCACCCAATTAGATTCTTCCATAGGTTCAATGATGCTCGCCTCCAGCATCTTATCCAACTCCTAACAAAACTTTTCCTTGTATTTTGGATTAAGACGATATGGCCTCTGCTTAATAGGCTTTGCGTTCGGCTTCAGAGTAACCTTCATAACGCCCAAGTCGCCTATTATGCCCTTCATGTCCGAAAACTTGGTAAGAAAAATATCCTGGTATTCGCGAAGTAACTCAATGAGTCTATCCACAGTGGCATCGTCCCAATAATCTCTAATATTTGCAAAATTCGGCTCTGCTTCGGTTTACTTGCTTGGTTTTTAAAGGCGCGGTGATGTCCAAGTTGTCTATTTGCGGGCCCCCAACTTCACGATGCCCCTCGACCACTGGGATATTAATATTTCTTGGATCATCATCCTCCCCTTCAGTGGTCACATTATAGCATTCCAGCACATGGAGCAGTTG
This sequence comes from Pinus taeda, assembly GCA_000404065.3. NCBI lineage: Eukaryota > Viridiplantae > Streptophyta > Pinopsida > Pinales > Pinaceae > Pinus > Pinus taeda. The sequence goes on from APFE030658376.1 coordinate 345,198, forward strand.
GGTGCTCCAATTTGGCTGGACCCATTCCATAGATTCTTGTGGCATTTTGAATATCACTACCTTAACCTCCTATAAAGCTTCATCGATGCTCGACAAGCCATCTTCAAAAATGAAGGTCAATAAGAATCCTTCCCTTAACATATCCCACTCTACAGTGCCATGGCGGAGCTCTGTTTCCAAATACCATTTCATGGGGATTATATCCAAAGTATGGCAAAATAAGTGTACCCATTCTTGTTGCGGCTTCGTTCCATAAGCTTTAGTCCACTTTGCTAGGTGATCGCACGGATCATTCCTCCCATCGTATTTCTTGGCCAATTGAATGTTAGGACACCCAAACTGTAATCTCATCATTCTTTTGTAATCATGCCATCCATCAAAGTTATCCTTGTGTGTACCCCACCATCATGCGAGCATAGAGCACAGTGCCAAATCTAATGCTTAGAAGCGGTGATGCTCAAGGACTTCACACTCAAAATCATCCAAAAACTTATCCACGTCAGTTAAACCATAATAGTAAGGTAAGTTCCTTACCTCTGACAAAACGCAGCACGACGATTTACTCATCATGTTGCAGCAAAGTGTAGATACTTCATGCAGTTGATTTTGCCAATGCTCAAACTCTTCATTTGAATCATAGGTGCAGGAACTCTCTCGATCCCATGCAATTCGTCCATCTGTCATTGGATTGATCCAGTCCTGGTCTCGCATTGTTATCTTATAAATCTGATCTAGTTTGTCCTCACTTTCTTCATAATCGCAGACTAGTTCAATGTAATGTGACCCTTCTGTAGGGTCCAATAGCACTACAACTCGAAGAGATTTCTTTTCAAATGACATTGTTCTCTTCTTCAAGTCGATGACTCCATTCATGTAAATGGCCCAATCAATTGCGAGGAGCGCAGGGTATGGATTGCTATCATCAATGATCTCTATCACTTCAAAGTCATCCATTGCGCTTGCACCTTCAATATCAACAGTTACACCGTATAATCGTCCCATAGGGATGATCTTCTGTTGGTTTGCCATTCTGAGCTGTATTGGAGACCACTGCAATGCAAGTCTCCCCATTCTTTCCCATGTTTTTTTAGGCAAAACATTCGCATCATATCATAGATCCAAAATGACCTGGTCCATCTCATAATCCCCTATCTGTGAAGTGAGCCTCATCTTGTGCCCTGTTCTAGCCTTATGTTTGCCAAATTTTCTAACTACACGGTGTCCATCAGGGGAATTTTCTTTGCTGGCACTTTTGTTTATTAACTCCTGCAGGCCTTTCACAACTTTGTTATCATGCAGCAGTTTCATGCAAGTCTCCAAGAATGTGGTAAAGACAGAGGGATCGACCTCTCTAGGCACGTTGGTGTCTTGTATCTTGTCTTGACTCCCTAAGGTGGATGCCTCAATGAAGCTTTTCTTGGCCTCCATAAATGTTTCCTTCGCACGCTCCATATCAAAACCAAATTCCTTTTCTGGTCCCTTGTGGACCCATCCATCCTCTTCAGGTTGTTTTCCCTTATCATCACCATTCGTCATTCCGCTCCTCAGCAATATATTCACATTTTGATCTTCTTCGCAGGGCTCATCTCTCCTCATTTGTAATTTCTGTGTAGGTTGCTGAGGTTGTGCCTTCTTTTCCTGCATCTTAGCTATCAACACAGGGAATTCTTCTATAGTGTGGTCAAACTGGCTACAGTATTGACATGACGGGCATGTCTGGTTCTGACACTCTCGTGCATAGTACCCTGGCGTTCCATAATTATAGAAAATAACTTCTCTATAATCTCTACCAGGTCCTCCTCCTCCGCAGCCTCATCCTCTTCCTAGATAACCTCCACGCACTCCTCCGGCACCCTGATCTAGAGGCTGAGTCTATGCTTGCATCTGGTATGTAGCCATTCTTTCCATCATTAGTTCATAGCTGCGACAGTGATGCTCGTCATGGCCCACAGAATTAGAGAAGTCACATAATAGCTATTGTGGTGTCTGAACCAATTTTTGAAGCAAATGACAATTATTTGTTGCATGCTTTCCAACAACCTAAAAAATAGCACACCATAGCGCAACCCCTATGCTCGGTCCTACTGGGGCTTCTGGCTTAAGGGGAATTGGTCCTCCTCCTGTAATATAAGTCATGAAGACAGGGCAGTGGTCTTTATCATGCCTTTGGATCTTGCACTTCAAACACCAAACTTCCACGTGCACCTCTGCTTTAGTCTCCTTCTCTTTTTTCAAGCTCTACAATTCCAAGCAGAGGCTCTGCAACTGAGAGTGAATTTGTTGTACCCCCAAGGTCGCATCCTTCATAGGTGTTTAATGCAACCTCATCACGATTTCCAGAGCTTCTACCTAAGTTCCTATCTTCTGCTGCGACAAAGCAATCCTCAGGTGGGGCAGAGGCAAAGTTATAAACCACTCGCGATGCTAACCATTAGTGAGCTGCATGTTAGCTTCTCGAATTACACATTTCAACATTTGATCTAACTCCCAAGGCATCTCATTAACCCTCATCGTGATTTCCTTAAATCCAATGACTGACTGCAACTCAGACTTAGGCTTACTAAACTCTTTATTCAAAGCAGCCTTAGTCTCTAATAGCGTTTCCATAGGATTATCAGAATAGTACTTAATATACCACATCAGCGCACGACCCTACAGAGCGGTAACCAACTGTTCCTTCTTGATATTTTCATCATTAATCTACTGCGATGTCCACACAACATTCGTAACAAACCAAAACAAATCTGTATCTTTGCTCCCTATGCCCTTGAAAATTGACAGCTTCATTGTGTTCGACATGTTGAATGGCAGTGGCGGTGGTGGAGGTGTGGGCAAAGGTGTATGCGGTGGAGGTGGAGGTGGGGGTGGAGTGGTTAGATGATGTGTTCATGAAAAACCCTGTCTTTTCAGCTAAACAACACTCCACGGTGAGGCTTGTACCATTCCCTCATCATCGCTTGAAGGAGGCCCAATCAATGGGTTGTATTCAGGACTTTATCTCTCTCGATCTCTGAAGAGTTTTCCACTTCGCGTAGCTCTAAACATCAAGGCAATGACATAACCCATTTTTCACACAACAACATTTTAATCCAGGTATTCAGATATCTTAAATACTTACCTCATGGTCCTTTGAAAAACTTTCGCTCCGCCTTGCTATAGCTAACTGAGGTATCAACTGTGAATTATGTAACAAATCCTCCTATAATTTGATCAAGCCAGTGATCAACAACCCATGTGATTTTGTCTTCAGAGGCTTCTAATTGTTGTATCAGTTTTAGAGTGCACACTATTCAACTGTCAAGATTCCACCTCCCTTGGTTGTCTACCAATTTAGCTAACCACTCATATAATTCGATCGGGAAGGTCCAAAAGAAAATTTCATGTATTTTCGTATACAAATATCTATCTAACCACTGCTCCTTTGAAAGGCAAGGATTCCTGTTTTCTTGCACTGGGAATTCGTGAATTTTTCTGTCCACCCACTTTTCAATTTCTTTCTCTGTCACATTCCAGTGATGCGACATCACACATCTCCTTAAGTAGATCTTGGTCCCAACAACAGAACCCTTTGTTGGCTTAGGGGGTCCTGATCCAGGTTCAAAGTTACTTGCACCAACCAACAAAACCCTACACTACTGGTGCTTTCGGCAACAACCCGCATAGTGCAGGCTGCAGTCTCACCTAAAGATGTATGGGGGGATGTTGGAACCAAGTTTCTGCATCTAGAGATTAGTGTGATATCTTTTAACGCCATAGATCTTCCTTCGCATAGATCTATAAGCCCCTAGGGCTCAATACTGAAACTCTAATGATAGCCTCCAGACCTTCACGAAGATCTATGATTAGCTTTTGCGGACTCTTATTAGTTGATTTATCCACTTACGCACATCAGAGAACAACTCTAGATTAGGGCTCATGTAGATAATCTTGTGTTATTAATGAACATTATATAATTCATAAAAGTCTTCGTGGAATTACATAAACATGCTTGCGTACATCATCTAACAATTATTGATGAATGTGGGACTAGATGGAGAAGCAATGGAAAAAATGGGGCTAGGGTTTCATCTGATTCTCTCAGCCTGCGTCTCCCCTGCGGCTGCCTGACTATGCTACAGTACCCTCTGCCCTCTCGTATGCTGGCTCATTTTTACCACCACACCTATTTTTATGTCGTCATTACTGTCAATCCTCCTATCTACTGCTTGGGTTGTTACCCTTACCCTCCTCCTCGACAAGACCCCTCCTGTTACTCAGTCACTACAACGACAGGAGACCTAGGTTTCTGAAGGCAGCTGGCGTGGGAATATAGTGGCAGTTATGGAGGACCTAGTTGACTACTCGAAAGACCCTCTAGCGGGCACCTCCATCTGGACTTCTCCTCAGGTTAACCCGGCAAGCAATTTTCAATATGGTTGTGAATTCACCGACACTGTTGCCTTGCTTCCCTCGATCTCAGGGCCCTCATGCTCGATTGCTACTCTCTCAGAGGCCTCCCCTTCCATATCTGACCTCACAGCCCAGCCTTTGTCCCCTCCTACCCTAAAATTTGTGTATCAAACCCTCGATCCCAATTTGGGTGTATCCTCAGAGGACTTTTCATCTCTCCCCTCCTTCGTCAGCTCTCACATATTCTCTGCAGCGACCAACAACGATCCTGTAGCCTCCATTTTAGGGTTGCCTATGTCGGCTTCATCGACCCCCCTTTCTGGCTATTTTACTAAAGTCCCCCCCATCACCGAGGTTTTTCCCTCAAACCCTCCCCTGGGTGACCCTGCTCGTGAGCCTAACCCTTCCCGTGAATCCCATTAGAACCCCCCCTAAATGAAGGAACCCAGAAAGTAAAAAAATAGAGGGTCCTTAGACCAAAAGTCTTGGATGTCTTCTTAAGTCTGGGTGAGGATTTCCAGTGTAGTGAGGTGATGGACACAGCCAAGCGAGCGCTAGTTGGAAGAGCCAGAGGCCGTTTCTACAACGCCACCAAATTAAAGCAGTGGGCCACAGAGGTTTGGGGAGACCATCTAGCCGAACCACCGGTGGTTCAGACCTTTGTAAAAGGATGGTTTGCACTTTGGTTTTCCAGAGCAGAGCACACCAACTAGGTTCTTTCAGTGGTTTGGCACATCGAACAAGCCCTGGTCCTCCTTTGGCGATGGACACTAGTTTTCGACCTAGAAAGAGAACAACTAGGCACTAGCCCTCTCTAGGTTAGACTGCCCGGACTGCCCCTTCAGTTTTGGTCTGAAGACATCTTTAGGTGTATCAAGAACTCTCTGGGAACTTATCTAGAATATGACAAGTCCTACCTCTCGACAGGGAAAATGGCGTATGCAAAAATTCTAGTTCACATTGATACCAGTACCAAGCTCCAGGAATATATCATAATCCAATGGAGGAATTTCTCCCATAGGAAGAACCTGGCCTATGAAGGGGTACCATTCAGATGCAGGAGATGCCACAAGGTTGGGCATATTTTTAAGGATTGCCCCCTGAGCAAGAACAAGGATAGAGGGGAAGCTGGGAGGACAATTCCCCCAAAGACAGACCAGAATCAAGGGAAGCATCTCCATAACAAAGATGAAGAGAATCAAAGTGAACCACCACAATCGGACATGTCTCTCTCGCAGAGGACCTCGAAGAAATGCAACAGACCTCTGCTGCAGCCTCCCTCGCCTCCTCTCACCAGGGTAAGAGTGGCTTCTAGGTCGGTGGTTTTTTTGGGTAAACAAAAATTATGTCCTTCTCCCTATTGTAATCATGTTTTTGATGATATAAATAATTTTCCAGTAGATGTTTCTTTGAAAGAAATTAAAGACCCTCCCCCTCTAGTCATCCCCTCGCCCCCTCTGGTCAACCCCCCCCCCCACATCAATTTCTCACCATCTCTCATGCTCCCCTATTCTCCCTTCCCCCCCCCAAAAAAAAACGCTCCTCATCCTATAGTTGGTCCTCCCTCCCCTCAATACTAGACCAGATCCAAGGCTAAACAGAAATTAATCTCTCGCAATATCTCATTGGTTTTGATCCCTCTTTGACCCCCTTTCCTCCCAAGCTCCCGCGGGGTCGACCCTCCTCCCTCTCAAAATCTCAATTTCAAGCCAGAGGCGAAATTGCCTTAGGAAAGTAATCTACCATTCATGGGGTACTTAGAGCTTTGAACCCCTCATCTGACCCCCCCCCATGAAGATTGCCTCCTTCAATTGTAGAGGGTTGGCTAGAACCGAAAAAAAAAAACTAGCCCTCCGCAGACTGTTTCATACCTCTTCTATTGATATCATCCGTCACCAAGAGACTCTAAGACCTGCTGACACCACTACTCACCTCCTTGAGGCCATGTTCACTAGATGGAGCTTCTTTGGAATCGATGATAATGGAAGATCAGGAGGCCTTGCTCCGGGTTTCAATACCTGCACTTTAAATCTTTGTAACTGTTGGGGAGGTCACGGGCACTTAGGAGCTGACCTCTTCTCATCGAACTTAGGAATGGAGTTTCGAATTTTAAATGTCTATGGGCCTTGCCAACAAAGGTTTTCTTTTTGGGACCATCTTCTTGGCTCCGATTTTTTTGAGACAGATTATCTAATTCTAGGAGGGGACCTAAATTTCTCCATAGGACTTTCTAAATCTTGGGGGCATGATGCTCAACAGGACCCCTTATCTGCCTATTTTTAGAATTTGATGGACTCCCATAATCTTCTAGACATTCCCTTTGCCAAGCTCATGCCTACCTGGAGGAACAACAGAGCAGGAGAGGATTGCCTTGCGCAAAGACTTGATTGTTTTCTTATTAAGGAAGGACTTCTGTCTTTGGGCCTTCTCCACAGACAATGGGTAGGCTCGGGAGGGGTCTCTCATCACCTTCCTATCCTCATGGAAATCAAAGGAGGTCCCCGAAAGCCCAAGGGTCCATTCAAGTTTAGCTCATCTTGGCTCAAAGACCCCACTTATAACCAAATGATCAAGGAGTATTGGAAGGCTCACCCCCCGATTGCCAGTGGGAACATAGCAAAGGGTTTTTCCCAAAACCTCATGGAGCTAAAGAAACTATCCAAAACTTGGGCTCAAAACAAGCATTTAAAAGATGACTAAGCCCTCCTAAATGCTGAGAAGGAAATTGCTGAGATTGAAAATGACCTCGTAAGGGCTTACAAAGTGAATGATCAAAAAATTAGACTCTTGGAGCTTTACACCGCCAGAAGAAAAATTCTAATGGATCGTGAAGAAGCATGGCAGTTGAGGAGCAGGGCGACCTGGCTTCTAGAGGGAGATGACAACACAAAATTTTATCACAAGTTTGCAAATGGCAAGAAAAACATCAACACCATCTGGCAACTCTTGAATGAGAAAGGCCACTATGTCAATACCTTCCCCTAGTTGGCTACTCTTGCAAACTCACATCTTAAGCATATATACAAGGCCCTTCCTATTTCTAATCTAGTTGAAATTATGCAAGTAGCCCAGTGTTTCCCTCGATATGTGGATCAAGAGGTAGGCATGGAACTGACAAGGGAGATCATAATTGGGGAATTAGAATCCATGATAAAAGGTTTTAAGAAGGATAAGAGCCCAGGACCAGATGGCTGGGCGATCAAGTTTTACTCAGCTTTCTTTGATACTCTGGGAGAGGACCTTCTAAATGTCATTGAACACTCTAGAACTAGTGGAAATCTCCCTGAATCCTTCACCTCCACCTTCATCGCTCTCATACCAAAATCCAACAACCCCTCCACCTTTGGTGACTACAGGCCTATTTCATTATGTAATTGCATCTATAAGATTGTAGAAAAGATCATTGCAAACAGGATGCGGCCCATCTTATCCAAGTACATTTCACCAAAGCAATTTGCCTTTCTACAAGAATGACAAATTCATGAAGTAGTAGGAACTGCCTAGGAGGTGCTTCATTCTCTGCACTCCAAGAAAATAAAAGTTATGATCCTAAAGGTAGACCTCTCAAAATCTTTTGATAGAGCAAATTGGTTATATATTAGAATGCTCTTAAACCACCTGGGTTTCCCCTATGAGTTCATAAAATGGATCATGAGTTGCATCAGTAACATTCCTTTTAGTGTGCTGATCAATGGGGCTGCCTCCCCCTTTTTCTACTCTGAAAGAGGTCTCCAACAAGGGTGCCCCTTATCCCCTTTGTTGTTCCTACTGATAATGGAAGGTCTTAGTAGGCAGATAAAAGAAGAACAAAGAAGAGGCAAACTAAAAGGAATAAAAATCATAGTTGATTTCATCTTGACACGCCTATTTTTTGTGGACGATGTGCTCATATTCCTTAATGGAAGCATTGGATACCTAACCAACATGAGGAACACTTTTTCCTTATTCCAAAAAGCCACGGCTATGACTGTTAATTGCAATAAGTCGACCCTCATAGAGAATGGATTCTCCCCCCATGAAATCCACTATGCACTGCAAAGATTCCAATATACTTTCTCAGGCTGGAAGAGGGACTTAGGTATCTGGGCTACAAGCTGAAACCTATGGGGTACAAAAATGCGGACTAGACCTGGCTAATTTCCAAAATGGAGAAGAGATTAAATGTTTGGTACCATAAATACCTTTCCAGGGCAGGTAGACTCACGCTCATTAAAGTTGTCCTGGAAGCCACCCCAGTATACTGGATGTCACTAGCTTGGATCCCTAGGGGTATTCTAGCCAGAATATAGACCTTATGTTGCAGATTCCTCTGGAAAGGGAAACAAATAAGAAGAATTTTTGCATGGGTAAAGTGGGAGGCCATATATTTACCAAAGAAATGGGGCGAATGGGGAATTAAGAAGCTAGAATATTTCTCCTCAGCCTTGCTGGCCAAACTTGGATGACAATTACTCTCATCAAATAGTTTATGGACTAGGGTGGCCTACTCAAAATATGTCGCCCCTTCAAATCTGATGGACTGGATAGTTCAACCGTGGAAATTACATCCAGGGGTCTCCATTATATGGAAGGCGGTAATTAATTCTTTTAACATCATCATGGAAGGCATTACATGGAAAATTCAGTCTGGAATGAGAGTAAGGATTGGTTGGGATCCTTGGATTGGATATGGAAACCTTCAAAGGCTGCTAGAGGACCTTCGATCTTTCCTTAGGGACAACAACATTACTCATATTGGTCATATAGAAGACATGGAGCACTCCACCCCTTTTCAGCAAGCTTGGAAATCAACCCAGGGATTAAACATTCCCCATCAATGGACTCATCATTGGAATACCTACATCAGGGCCCTCACTGAGGCACAAATCAGGATCGGGGAGGAGGAAGATGAAGTTGTCTGGGCACTCCCAAAAGTAGTAAGATACATACCAAAGGAGGGATATTTGGTACTGCCTGAGGAGTGTCGCCCACATGATCTAGAACCATGGTGGAAGCATATATGGGTTAAAATCCCCCCACCAGGAGCAAACTTCTAATGTGGACCATTCTAAAGAACAAAATCCCCACGGGAGATAATCTGATTAAGCGAGCTCATCATGGCCCCTTCTAGTGCCATCTATGTAAATGCAACAATGAATCTGCAAATCATCTCTTTATTGAATGTTTGGTGGCTTTCGATCTCATCAGTGATCTCTTTCATGACAAGGTCACAAGTTGCTTCGGTAATGGAAGCTTGGTCGGAATGGTGGACAAGTGCCAGCCCAAAAAAGCTCAGAAACCTGCCTCTATTGATTTGCTGGGGACTGTGGATAGCCCAAAATAATCTCATCTTTCAAAATACCCTGCTGCATTGGCCCTCCATCACTTCTCGAATCATCTCTGGTTACTCCCTCATCCCTGAGGACAAGGTTGTAGCCCGATCCAGAACCATGGTAAATTTTAGGGGCTAATATGTTGACAATAATACTGAGAGGGGGGGGTGAATCAGTATTATCTAATTCTTTTACCAAATCTTTCTTATTTATACTTTGAATTATTTTTGCATACCAATACCATAAATAATGAGCATGAACAAGAAAATCAGACAGTCACATCAAAGAACACCAGATATAAGGTGGAAACCCAATGTGGGTGAAAACCACCTGCTGCAATATGTCTCTATCTTCTTTCAAATTAGAAACTCCTTTTACAATGGTCTTGTACTGGTGCAGTCCATTACCAGTACGCAGGCGGCAACCTGCAGAGAGATACAACTCTCTCTCGTTTTCCAGTCTCTCCTGGAAGGGAGCTACAACCCCCTAATTCTTTTCTTTCAAGGACCACTTTTCATAAATTTTCAAACTGGATCCATA
>APFE030658377.1:0-18160 GCA_000404065.3 Pinus taeda
AGCTAATAAAAACTAAATTGAATAAAAGAACATTGATTCCAAAAGAAGAAAAAGTAAGCCTTATGTGCACATTAATAGAGTTGGAAACAACCTTGGATTCTCTCAAAAAAGATCTTGAGTCTTCCAAGGCCACAACAGAGCAAAACGAGGGTAAGCTAGTTGATTTACGATGTTTTGAGTCCCTGGGTCTTATGAGAAAAATGTACACAAATAGAATTCCCCAGCGTGAGAAAATAGTGCTACAATTGCAAAAATTTGAGCTAAATTGCCTTCAAATACCCAAAATCCTTATCCAATGAAGATATAATAGTTGAACTTCTAACTGAGAATGGATTGTTGGTCTTACAGAGACCTTAAACCTCCATGAATTCAGAAGCCCAAACAGAAAAAGAAAAAACATGGAGGACTTGAGGATGGCATGTCCAGTTCAACACCTCCATTAATGTAGCATTGCCAAGGCTAAAAAATTAGGAATGTAATTATCATGCAAGGGACTAAATATTGAGATTTGTCTGCTCAAATAGTAATCTTACCCAAAATCAATGTATCAATAGTCATTTATTACCTTATTTATGCTTGCACATTACCGGCAGTATGCCAATTATAAATGCGTGATGCCTTTTTGGTGTATCAACATACTATATATGGTACATAATGATAAATGTGGCAACTGGAGAATGTAAATCATATTTAACACAATGGTACCAAAATCAAACATGTGTTCAATCTATTAAATGACTTTATCCATAAGAATATTGTTGTTGATCATGCAAATAACGAGCTGCACCTTGGAAAGGTCTCCCCCGTGCACCACTTTTGGTGGTTGGTAACGGATGCAAAATTTGAAACCTATGGGGCACCTGGTAAACCACCAATGGCACATTGTGAGAAACAGAGGAATAAAATTCATAGGTCTAGTGAGGCTTCAAAGTGTAAACAAAAATAAAATTTCACCTACTAGTCTACAAATTGAATAACCCATTTAGCCTTGATGGTTGGTATTGTTGTATTCACATATTTTGCCACAACATCCTCTCAATACATGAGACAACAAGCCGTGTACTTCCCATGCCTTGGACCAAACTTGGCCATCATGCTCGAGGGTTCAATAATTGCATTTGTAATCTCGGACACAAATAGTTGCTCATGATAGGTTTTCTGTGCAAAGATTACTCGAGCATAGGAAGAAAACATACATAAAACGAAATTGAGGATATGGTGCAAGATTGATCCGAAACTCTGTCACATCCACAGTAATGATCCCATTAAATATAAAAAATTTGTAATATGCAATATTATATTATTTTTGTGAATTTTCTATGATGTTCTTCCAGAAAATTTAATTGTGAACCCAAAGGACAAACTATTGAATTTGATGCCCTTTAGATTCCTCCTTTCAATTCAGTGTACTATTTTGGGTTTTATATTTCAAAAAAATAAATAAAACCACCCACTAATGTGGGGTGTTCAATCAATAAAAAACATGCCATTCAATCGATTTGTTATGCCAAATAATTTTCCTATATGAGATGAAACGAGAAGTTAGAAAGGTGACCTTTTGGCCCAAGTGGGAACCAAGTGCTTAACACAGGCCGAAAATTATGGTGGATTTCCCTTACCCTAAAAAGAGTAAGAGTAATTCATCCAACCACCACATGGTATCCATTTATGGAATGTTGTATCTCCTCTGCCACAATCAAAACAAATTGCATGTGATTCATACTGGACTACCAATGGCACATTGGCAAGAAAATATGCGATTCATATTGGATTGTCAATGGCACATTGACAAGAAAACATTTCATGAGACAAAATTATTTGTTCGATTATGCATTGTTTGGGAAGATATAAGCAAGCAACCAAGGAAGAGGCCCAATGTCAACTTCCATGGATGTCACCAAATCCTGATGGAGCCCAATGTGTGTGTCGGGAAAACTTTGTTTTTGCATGAATGAAAAATCTGGTAAATGATGTGAGAATTGTTGATTTTTTCCAATCTTATGATAGAATGAGGATTTACACAGTTCTGAACCTAGGTGCATAAGATAATATATAATTTAGATTAAAACAATTTATATTTATATATGAATATATACAACATCATATGATATGACGAAGGGATGATGACATGCCATAAAGCCAAATGGCATGTAAGTATGACTAATATAAGCCTTGACAAAATCCCACTCACAACCAAGAAGACTACAAATGTTACTAATATTTCTCATGGACACGTTGTTAATTGTTCCCCTCTCCACACAGATATATAGGTTATATCCTTTTAGCCTAGCCTTCAACAATTATAGGAAGGCCATTTCTTCTTCTAGCCAAGCACCAGCACCAGTGGTTACATGAGCTCACATTTCAATAGTGGTTTACCTTTAAGTGTTCTATTAGGAAAACCAAACCTGCACCTAGCACTTAACAATTATGTGGTCTCCTTCACTGGAAAGTAGGTTAGAATAAACATAAATTACAAATGACTTTATGGTAGCAGGGAGAAGTTAATGAGGTTTATTCACTAAGTTCCACTTCCAATGGACTTCGTTCTTTTTTTTTTCATGTAGGAAAAAAGTCGTATTTCTATTCATATGAAGAAAATTACATTTTGTAGATGCTTAGAGCATATGCATATGGGTTGTTCCTGAAAATCAGGACGCATAAGAATACAAAATTAACAAGAAAAGAAATAATATGCCAGCAGGCCTACACTTTCGTGACTTTTTTCTTCTCCACTTTTCGCCAACCTCCATTGTTAGGAGTGGGAACAATTATAGCAAGCTGGTTTTCCTCTGTATTCATTGGTTGTTGTTTATCAGATTCCGATCCTTCGGAACTATGTGCTTGTTTGGTGCCACTTATTTCAAGCTGTAATTGTTGTTGCCATATCAAGTTATTTGGCCCCAAATTGGGCCCTCCGGTGCTCTCTCTCTGTATGTTTTCCTGTCTCAATTGCATGTCTGTGGGTTCTGTCTTCAGTTCCTCCTCCTCCAACAATTCGGTATGCTGCCAACCTTTGGGTTTTTTCTATTGTTTCTTGTTCCCTTTTGGCTCCTTACTAGCCAATGGATAGGCATATTGTAGGTTCCCTGTCTGCAAGCAGCCGCGACATCTGAATGTTGTGTTCTCATAGTCAAGCGGTTGTGTCCACACTGAATTATTAAAATTCAATGTGATGTGATTTGGTAGTCCTTGACTTAGGTCCACCTCTACGCATATTCTGGCATATGTGAAGATTCCTCGAATAGCTCTGTCCTCATCTGTTTTAAGGTACTTTCCTAAGGAGTTCCCAATGGCTGTTAAAACTTTTTGGTGCCAAAAATGCAATGGGAGGTTATGCAGCGTTACCCAAACTGGCATTGTTGAAACTATCATGGTATTGGCATCAATGTCCAAAAACTAGGGCATGATAAAGAGCCCATAATTGCCCCAAAACCAAGGTCCGTGATTAATGATGTTGTCTTGTTCCAGTTCTGTGCTAAATCTAACTATGAAAAAACCCTTAAGGCATAGATATATTTCACAGTTAGGTGACCATGATGTGAGAATCCATTGATGCAGGGCATCTGCTTTTGGCCAAAAACCATTAAATCTACATATAAGAGCATTATGGGTTAAATCTGTGTATAGATATGTTACCTCCGGCAGAGATACTGTAAGCATGGGTGATTCCGGCTTCGGTTCCACAATGTAGGGGCCTGGTAGCTCTGTTATGGGTGTTTCTGTGTGTTGCAATGGTTCCTTTCCTTTGACTGCATCGCGAAAAGATCCTGTAGTTTTTGAGTTGGCCCCCTTGCATCTGCCTCGCAGTCTCAGGTTTACGATGATGGTTAAATCTTTAACGACTCCATAGTGCTGGAGTGTGTGTTGGTCTTGCAAGCAGAGTCCTGAAAATATCAAATTTTGGTATGTTACTCGAGTTCACAATTTGATCTAGATCTCCTTTTTTAACTCTTGAAAATTAAATCTTTAATATAGTTTTTTTTATGAAAAACCCAACCCGAAGAACCCCTAAGAACCCAAGAAAGGAAAAGAACTTGACTTTTTTTTTGAAGGACCCGGTTCTTCATGGAAGAACTCGGTTCCTTTGGGTTAGTCTGGGAAGAACCCATACCTGAATCCGGTACTTAGGTGCGGGAACCCGGGAGGCGTTCGAGAACCCCACCCCCGGGTGCTCGCACCCGTGCAACAAAGGTACACAACAATGTCTGCCTTCTATCGATCTGATAAAGTTTCACTTCAGATTTGTATTCATACATTACAGATCAACCATATCCAGGCCCCGATTTACTAGATTGTAAGTGAGATCTGGTGGATCGATGGCAGATCTAGGGTTTATATGTCTTCCCACTGTGTAAAAAGGCTGTCCACCTCCTATGAACAATTTTTCACGTACTGACGTATTAGGTCGAGTGTGTGATTCAGTAGATCGAACACGTTCAACAATAATATCATAAGATCTGCCTGATCTAGATCCACTGGCGCGCAGTCTCAGATTGAGGATGATGGTTGAATGTTTAACGACTCCATAGTGCTGGAGTGTGTGTTGGTCCTGCAAGAAGAGTCCTGAAAATATCAAATTTTGGTATGTTACACGAGTTCCCAGTTTGATCTAGATCTCCTTTTTTAACTCTTGAAAATTAAATCTTTAATATAGTTTTTTTTATGAAGAACCCAACCCGAAGAACCTGAAGAACCTAAGAACCCAAGAAAGGAAAAGAACCCGATTTTTTTTTTGAAGGACCCGGTTCTTCATGGAAGAACCCGGTTCTTCTCGGTTAGTCTGGGAAGAACCCGTACCTGAATCCCGTACATAGGTGCAGGTTCCCGGGACGCGTTCGAGAACCCCAACCCCGGGTGCCTGCACCCGTGCAACATAGGTACACAACAATGTCTGCCTTCTATCAATCTTATAAATTTTTGCTTCAGATTTGTATTCATACATGACGGATCAACCATATCCAGGCCCCGATTTACTGGATTGTAAGCGAGATCTGGTGGATCGATGGCAGATCTAGGGTTTATGTCTTCCCATTGTGTAAAAAGGTTGTCCACCTCCTATCAACAGTTTTTCACGTACTGTCGTATTAGATCCAGTGTGTGATTCAGTAGATCGAACACATTCAACAATAATATCATAAGATCTACCTGATCTAGACCCACTAGCACGCAGTTGTCCCTTCTGTTGTCCATCCTCCGTAAATATCTCAGGAACCAGGTCTAGGTTGTTTTCCTCGACAATGGTCTCGTGCTCGCAGATGGCGAAAATGGGTTGTCTTTTATCAGTGGGGAGGCCCCTGATCAAACGATCTGTAAGGCCTACAGCACCCTCGAGAATCCTTACGCGCCCTAGTCTCCTTGCACAGTTTCTTCACAAGCTCTCCTTTCCGCCCAATGATACTCCCCACCTTCTGCACCTGAACAATCAGCTTGGACATCGTCTCCGAGGGCCATCCGATCCATTTCTTGTTAGTCGGAGCGTCCCCGATATCGACCTCGCCTTTGGCCCAATCAAGGGTTGCGGCTCGGAGCGTTGGGGCTGGAACTGTACTGCCCTCCTCCTGAATGTTGTCCTAAGCCATTCTCGCCCTCGTGCGCAGCTGAGGCCATTTTTTAACAAGGCGTTGAAAAAACTTCAGAGTTGGTATCCCTTTTTCTTATTATGGGTAAGGTCCAATGGACTTTGTTGTTATATGTATTATGATTGTAATTTTCGCTTTTCGCTTTATCTTTCCACTCTTATTATACATGATCCATAATGGGCTTGATCCAATAACCAACCAAAATATCTATATTAAAATGTATATTTTAGATAACGCTAGGAGGCTTCCTCAAAGATGATCACACTTCATCAATTTTGTACTTCTATTAAATACCTATTTGGGATAACCCTAGGAGGCTTTGTCAAAGATGATCAAACTTCATCAATTTTGTACTTCTATTAAATACCTAATACAATGAAGAGCGTACCATGTGCACATTCCAAATGTCTTGTCTCTCCACTACCATGTTTGATCTCTTAGGGTTTTTTATTCTTGTATATGAGTATTTGCACAACTGACAGTGGTTTAATGTACCTATTGAATTTCTAGAAATGCAAAAATGTACCTATTGACTTTACTTCTAGATATGCAAAAAAATTACTTGCTTCCCTTTTGGAGGGCATTTTTTCGCATTCGTGCTTTAACAAAAAAGGTTATGCTCAACAAATATTCAGATTTCTAAGTTTTCCCCCTTTAAAATCTCATTTATACCCAAGATGCATTATGATACCTTGACAACATGTTCCATGGAGATAGGAGCTCATATCTCTCTTATTTCATGCAATTAATTTTCCATGGTGCTTGAATGTCATATATGTCTTACACTACAGTCTTTAATGACATTTATAAACAGGCTTGGAATCACTGATGTAGTTCCAAAAAATGCATTGAAAATACTCAACAAGATTCACTCACATCATGAGAATCAACATTCTCTCAGACTATACCTTCATATGAATTCCTCCCAATAAAACATTATTTTTCAATTTGACTCGTTTTTCAATCATTTCGGGCTATTCCATATAGGTCTTGCACTACAGTCTTTAATGACAGTTATAAACATGCTTGAAATCACTGATGTAGTTCCAAAAATGCATTGAAAATACTCAACAAGATTCACTCACATCATGAGAATCAACATTCTCTCACACTATACCTTCATATGAATTCCTCCCAATAAAATATTATTTTTCAATTTGACTGGTTTTTCAATCATTTCGGGCTAGTCCACTTCATGAAGTGGATAAGGATGTAGAGGATCAAGATCAGTGTTGGTTTTATAGAAAATAAATGCAGGGTAAAAGGATAGCCACACTTGACATAAAGAACCAAAATCAAATATCCAAACCTCATAGAGTTAGTGGGAATGCATGCAACATGCAGAAGCACCAAGATGCATGGCACCTAAAGTAAATCAAATCAGTAATTCTTTTAACACATTTATAATCAACCTTTTAATATTGAATCATTAATTCTTTTAATGCATTTATAATCAACCTTTTAATATTGATTTTAATGTTCAATGTACGGAAAAGAAATATGGTTTTCATATATTAGTTGTGATTTTGGCAACTCTTATGCCTAGTAAAATCTGATCAAGCTAGACTTCACCAAACGTGATTATGTCCTATCATTATGGGAAGATGGATCTCTTCAAAGGTCTATAAAGATGGAGAAAGATAAAGAACATGATCAAGAGAGGGAGAAAGAAGGGGGAGAAAGATAGATATTGTGAAAGAGACATGGAAAAAGAAAGAGAGAGAATTGATAAATATTCAATATACTTGGATTAATATAGTGGCAAGGTTTCCTTACTCCCAAACAAGAAGAAGAATATGAATAAGCCAATTTCTGTGTTGGATTTGTCAAACTGTGAATAGTGTACTCCCACCTACCATTTGCTTCCAAAAAATAAGGACACCTTCTTTTAACTTATTATCTGTGCTGTTTTGACTATAAGTTATTTTGGCTATTTTGAGGGTAAGGTTACTTTTGGGTTTTCCTTAGAAGGATCTTAACATTTGTCATTTCAGATTATGAACTTGCTGTTAGGTTTCATTTTACACTAAACTGAATGCCCAATCATATTGTAGTATCCCAAGGCTCCTTCAATTCATCGCACTGATCTTGCAGCATCTATTTTAAATTACATTTGGGTATCAGTGACATCTAGGAGTGAGGATTACACCTTCAAGCATATGCACAAGAACCAATGAGGAAAGTCTTCTTCCACTATGAAGATGAAGATGGCAGGTGTGTAGTTAATTGATGTTTGTAGTGTTAGTTCTTTATGTACAAAGTGTTTTAGGTGAAACAATGTCATTACTATGCTCTTTATCATGGGATATTTAGTATTGAATGATGGTGAAATTTTACATCCTTGTTTTTTCTATTATAATAATTGAATTGGATATGTTGTTGGAGTCTACTTATGTTACAAGAAAGTGTGTAGAGGAGTTTCTAGAAAATATGAAGGATGGTACTGCCAAGCAAGATGGTCAAATTAGAATTGAAGACCACTTGGTAGGTTTTTGTAATTCTGCAAGTATCTTTTGCAGTGAGCTTATGAATTGAAAGTATTAGTAGCTGGCCTTGCACAATCTACTCACATTTTTTACTTATTTATAGCTCTAAATTTATGGTGCATAGAACACATTTATGGTGGTCATGGGCTCGATGTAATTGATCAACTATTGAAAAATGCAATTGTTGCTTTGCCTGTCATATTGATCTGCCTAAAGCAAAAGCATGAAGAACGGTCAAGATGTTGTAGAGACATGAATAAAGTCTGAGCTAGAGGTTACGCTAAGAACTATAACAAACCACTTGATCATTGTAACTTTTACTTCAAGCAGCAAGATAAGAAGAGCCTAAGTACTAAGGGTCACATAATCGTTATTTTCTAATATCTTCCTATCTATTATAACTTATTTTATTTGTAATTTTTAATTTTACCTTGAAGTGTCTGGATGAATAATTTTTGGGTACATTTCTGCCTGTAAAGAGTGTTCAATTATGATAGGATTTTGAGCTTTCCTTGTTATTCAGTTAATGGTAGGGAGTGTACTATTTAAATTAAGACAGATTCAAATACCACTATGATATGAAGCCTTACCCTCCTCCAATGCAAGCATAATAGCTCTATGTTCTAGCTTAACGACAAATGTGCTTTGAGCAACCACTGATAGAGGCCAGAGACCTAGAATTACATAGAGAATCTAGGTTAACAATTTTGAACAAAAAATCCAATCAGGAAACTAGTCAAAATCATGAGAATCCCTTTTATGTGCAACTATGTATCATAAAGAATTAGTAGTTGGAGGTTTACTTTCAGAATAGTACTACTCAGATTCGTCACATCATTTTAGAAAGGCTTGCAGGCTTTTGAACCGATGGTTATAATGTGCAAGAATTTCTTTCGTTGAGTAATCTCCTTGACTATCAATTTGCAGTGAAGTAGACAAGGCTAGAAACTTGCGTCATTACGACTCTATAGATGACATCCTTTGAGGTGCTCTTTTCATGGCAACTACTTGCCTCTTGAGCATTAGCAGAAAATGTTTGGAAACTACCATTCAGAGTTGATAACTCAATAGAATTTATTAGGTTTGGCGATTTTGGAAGATCCTTAACATTTGCTTGGACTAGTGATACTGTTGCAAATGTTTGATGTTCTTGTATAATATTCTTGGATAGCCTTAACAAAAATTAATTGATGAATTGGTTGCACTATTTCCATTCAACTCCAATACCAATGCCAATGCCAAAACCTTTGGTAGAAATGATCCTGAATTTTAGATATTTCTATTCTTGGATATTTTGAATTCACTTAAAATATTATTTTTCTGCATTCATATTACATTGGACCTTAAAAAGTAGATTCCATGTTGGAACCTGTGTAACTTCTACAAGACCATAATCCATTGTATGCTCCACACCATCCAAATCAGAACAATTGCAACCATGCAAAGGATTTGAATTTCACTGCAACCAATCTTGCTCATATGAGCTACATCTACACCAATCTTGCGCATATGAGCTACATCTACACCAGTCTTGCTCTTATCAGAGGCGGCAAATGGATAATAATAGTCCATCAGATCAGGTAGTTCGTTGGTTTGGGTCAGGCGAGATAATTCATGTGAATTACCATGGCCATGGTCTGAAACAAGAGATAATTACAATCGCTAGCCATTCTCTGCAACGCGAGATAATTCGCTCGCCATTATCAGCAACGTCGTATGATACGTGCGCTATTCATAGCGTACGCGAGTCACTTTTGCCAGGTATGTGGAATGTCTGTACCAGATATCTATGGGGAAAACCATTCCCGACACCGTCTACGCGAGTTCATTTCGGGCTACTCATGGCCGGTTATGTGAGGTATTTCCGGGCGAGGAGGCACGATAGGCGGGGTATGTGACTTATCATTCCGGTTACTGCGGGGATAATGCGACTTATCATTCCGGTTACCTCCGGCGTGATAACACGACACCGTCTACGCGAGTTCATTTTGGGCTACTCATGGCCGGTTATGTGAGGTATTTCCGGGCGAGCATGCACGACAGGCCGGATATGGAACTTATCATTCCGGTTACTGCCGGATATGGCGACTTTATCATTCCAGTTATCTCCGACGTATCATTCCGGTTATCTCCGGCAAGATAACGCGCGTAAACGGCAATGATAAGTCGCGTATCCATTAGCGATAAGTCGCTTTTCAGGTAGATAATTCGCATATTGAGCATAACTAACCCGCATTGCAGAGAAAGACCTAGCATATCTGGCGAAAAATGCTCGGATAGGCATAAATGAACTCGCGTATTCAAGGAGATGCCTACCGGAAATAGTTCGCGTTAGCCAAAAATTGCGTAACAGCGGAGGCATTTGGCATATCTGGTAGTGTATCCTGCGAATAAACGAGGTATCACTAGCGCATTGATACGGACTAACTCACCTATGAATACGCGTTGATAACGAATATTTCCCGTCCATATGACATAAGAGAAGTTATTAACAAACCCTATAGGAAACACTGATAAGCGAAAATATAGGTATATTATGATAATGAACATAACCCGGCACAAAATGGCTACGGTAATTCTATTCGTATATGCATTACGGAAACACAGGAGGATTAAGTTACTGACTATTACCCGAACACCTATTACCCAAACACAGCGCGGCGAAAAGATTCGCAAAAAGCAGTAATTGTGAGAATTTGCCTGGTCTTCTTGCAGCAAACGGGAAAAAAACAAGAAAATACAAATTACTCTCAGCAGTCATGGTCGCTAGACTCAAATATAATATGTATGGTCTGAAATACATGTCAATGGCACTTTCTCATGTGCGACTACAAAGAATACACATACCAGGCAATTGACACTTTCTCATGTGCGACTACAAAGAATACACATACCAGGCAAGATATGGGCAGGTTTTGAAAGCGTATCAACTCAAATTAGACCGCTGCCACCCTGTTTGAATGCCAATAACGTCTCGCACCTGCTGCTCTCTGTATCTACCATGACTGCACCGCCCAGTAATTAGCTGAAATCAACTTACAATTCTCTGAATTTTTCAAATGAACACCGTAACTACAACAACAGAAGATCACCGAATTCGTAAAGACGGTGAAAAAGAAAACAATCACCTGTGCAACTCCACTTTCAATTCATCGGCCACATGCATATCAAAATGTCAAAATCGTCCTTCTGCTCCAAAGAAAATCAAGAAAACGGATTACCTCATTCATTAATTTCCGTTGACCAAACTTGGGGACTCGATTAAGGCTCGATATGACCAAGCCATAAGGTGGGCAAGTAAGACCGATAGCAGGGAGGGAGAGCTACAAACATCAATAGTGAATGAATTTCCAATTTACTAAGCGTGAGATATAAACATCAATAGTGAATGAATCTGCAATTTACTAAGCGTGAGATATGGGAGAACCACCGATGGTAGAAGCGTGAGATATGGGAGAAGCACGGAAGGCAGAAGCCTTGATTCAGGCTCAAACGTTCCATACCGATAGCAGGAAGGGAGAGCAACATGAATAGTGACTGAATCAGCTCCAATCTAAATGATAGATTCAGGCTCAAACGTTCCATACCGATAGAAGGAAGGGAGAGCAACATGAATAGTGACTGAATTAGCTCCAATCTAAATGATATATGGGAGAACCACCGATGGTACGATGGTAGAACCCTCGCCGCAGCTCGCTCTGCTTTCTCATCCAGTGGCGGCCCGCATGGAGGCCACGTTCCATTTTTCATTATTTTTTTATATGATGTTGATGATATAGAGTTACAGACTTTTTATGTATAATGTTTTAATATTTTATATAATGTTGATGATATAGAGTTAGAAGATTTTTATATATATAATGTTTTACTATTTTACAGAGTTACACATTTTTTTATATATAATGTTTTAGTATTTTATATAATGTTGATGATATGGTGTTAGAGATTTTTTTATATATACAATGTTTTATTATATTATAGGATTAGGTAATTTTTTTATTTCCTATTTTCATATTAATTAATATAATAATAATAATTAATAAATAATAAATAAATAAAATGTAATTGTATATAAATACTAATATTAATGTCACAATAAATACTATATGTAATTTCAATATTAAATGTTATATGTATTATATATAGAGTTATATTAATGTTATATATAAAAAGAAAAGAATGGGGCTTAGTTAATTAATTAATCAAATCAACTAGTAAGAGTTAAGACTAATATAATAGAGATTTAGCGAAATAGTGCTCTTCAACTCTTATGAGCTAGGTTTAGCATTTACATTTGTTACAACCATGAAACCTTCGCAGATTTTCTACTGTCGACTCTAATATTTCACTAGGACTTCGTTTTAGCTTGATTTTGATCAACTTATGGCCTCCTCATAAGCATAGAAGGCTTGGATGAAATGGAAGTAGAGGAGAAATCCTCTTCGAGATATCTAAGCAACTGTAATGCCAAGAACCCAATTACTTTTTTGACGTGCCAATGGCTCTTCTCTATTCACATTTTGGGGTCAAAACTTATGTCATCCTTGGGTTTCCATATTCATTTTGTAAGCTCTCTTAATCATTCCTCGTGGCACTCACATGGCGCCATGGGGCATATTACCTTAGGGCATGGTCATTAACATAATTCCACTCACGCCTAGGGAAATTCAACCCTGCGACCTTCAGGGAGGTTCCATCACAATTAGAGAAAGGGAGGTATCATCTCATGTGAGGGCACTTGACTCTTTGTACTTAGTATCATTGTTGAAATAATCATTGTAATTCAACCCCTTAGCTAAGATATAGTGTCACTATAGTGTATCCACAATTCCATGCAACTTCTTATAGTTGGACACTTGATCATCACTTCAAAGAATGTCTTCAAGTGTGTGTTGCACCACTAATCATAGATCCCTTGTGACATATCAATATCAGGCTCCAGTTCGAATGGCAGTTTTTCTAGCACTATTAGCCTAGGTGCAATATAGATTTGTGTCTTGGGTTCATCAAAAGATCATTGTTCATCTTCCCATTTATTGTCTCCATTTTCCTTGGTTAAGGAATTAAAACACAATGAGATGTCAAAGAAATGTGAGGTAGACTTGCAATTGGTCATTGAGATAGGTTGGCATTGACAATTTAGTTACGACTTGTATCATCTCTAGCTTGATATAAAATACATCTACACCTACCATATAGCCCAAATAAGTTATGAAGTCCATGGAAAATAAACTCTTCTTCAAATTCATCAAAGGTTTCTTCTCTCTCACATCTTTTCATAATACAACTTTGACATATTATAAATGTTATGTCCATATTTTTCTATAGAGGAGAACGGTATCACAATACACAATGAGAAAAGAACCGAGATAATCTCTTGATACATGATTCACCAATCGATGGAATTTATTTGGTGCATTAGTGAGTTCAAATACCATTACCAATATCCATACAACCATGGTAAAGTTTGGAAGCTCGTTTTCCACGTATCTTCTTTCTTAACTTGTACCCTAAATTAAGCTCAATCTCAAATATATGTGTTTCTGATGGCTTGCAAGCATCCCCATGATATAGCAAAGGGGAAATATTCCTTTTCTACTTTATGTTGAAAGAACAATGTAGGAAACCTCAATAGAAATCCAAATAGCACACAATGAGACAAATGAAGCGAAAATTACATTTTAACATTGTATATTTTACAAAGAGTTATAATGCATATTCACAAGAATGACACCAAGGTTTCTCCACTAAGCATGTTCATACTAGTGACCAAAACACTATCATCAAAATTAAATCCTATCTAAATAGGATAAACACTCCAACCTAACTAAACATTTCCCTTTATTGGAACTACCAATTATGAAACTTAAGTAAAACTAATCTTCATATTTATGATTAAATTACAAGCATGATATGTCACGGAAGAAATATTTCTTTACAAAAGGTTCCTTTTCACTCGAAGGATCACAAAAATTAAAGTAGAATAGGAGACTAAGTATCCATTTCAAAAGTTTGTCATTGGTAAAGATATTATTAAACTTTTCCACATTATTGACTAATGAAGTCTATATTTTTTAACAACATAGGAGTATTAATATGTAAATATCAATTTTAAAATACTATTTACTAACACCGAAATCTATTTCATATTATTATGATACTCTCGAATCTCATATCCATCCAAAAATTCCAACACACTTTCTTGTCTAACCTTTAGGGGATGCCAACTTTCACAGGAAAAACAAGATCTTTATAAACAATACTAAAATAACATTGGAAAATCACACAAGTGAAGGTCTAGATGAGGCTAAACTCTAGAGGGAAACTGTAAAATTGTATGGATTTTCATCAACAAGCAAGGTACTCTCTACATTTACATTGAAGAGTGGATTCTAGTGAAATGGTAATTCATTGGCTAATCTATTTCAGCGTTAAGATTAGGGCCCTAGAGGCACAATACATTCATCTTCTAGTAAGGTTGGTCAAGCCAAAAAATTGTGATGTACTGAAGGGATTTTCTAGCAAAATCACCACAATCATTAGTGGAAATGGAAGACACTATTGTAAACAAAAACACAATTGAGTAGAAGTGATGTGATCATTTGTTGCAGTCAGTGAATAGGATGGATGCACTATTCTACACTACCAACAATAGCGTGAACACAAGAGACATATTGAAGTGTTGGGTAAGGGAGCCATCAAAGCTTAGGATGACACTAAACCTTATCTATAAGATAAAGACACTCAGAAAGGCCCACAAACTCTTGGTCATCTTTTCAGGTTGCTTGTATGGCTAAGAGAGTACAGAGACCTTGTCGTAGAGTTGGGTGGTTCTATTAGATCAGTTCGAAAGTGAAGGAAAACCTTTCAATTGGTCTGACATGTCGACTCTCCAGCTAATAGTGCATGTATCAAATTCCTGGAGTCCGCCCAAGGATCAACAAGAATGATTCTTCATGTTCGCATACCTTCTCGATTGAATCTATGCCCATTATCAGTTTCCTATCGTGGGTTGGGAATGGACACCTTCAGAGAATATTGTGAACGTATACTGCAAGTTACTCTTAGAGTGCAACTACCGAGGAATCGTGGATAGACTATCTGACTACTTCGCTTCCCCTCTGTACCTGATGATCTTTGAACAAGATCTACCTTACATGTCCCAGGAAGCAATGAAGGCATTGCTCAACATTGCAGATTGGTATGCCTCACCTGATGACACCTTCATCAAGATGTACAACACAAAGAAGGCTTCACATTTGTTGCCAAATTTATCCACAAACAAGATGCTCATGCAGGAGGTTTCATACCACATCTCGATAGGGTTATTAGCTGGATTGCAGAGGAAGAGGAAGGAACCATGGCCTATGCTTCCTCTGCGAATTGGGTTGTACGTTATCCAGAGTTTGAAAGAAGCAGATTCCAAGGTCGAGGACTTCAAGAAGTTTAAGTTCTACAACAAGAGTTTCAATCCATATGATCTGCATGGATTATGTAGCGACCATTGTTTGTGAGTGTACTATCCTTGGATACATGGGGCATGTCATTAGCTAGGGGAATACCCTTGGAGATATTGTTATAACTCCTCTAGGCTGAATGAACTGGTGAGTGTGGTAGTATAATGGCTAGTAGCACTCAAGCCAACAACACCACAAGGATCAACAATGAAAGAAGCAGTAGGCAACAAACCTATTCAAGAAAAGGCAAGAGGAAGATTTCTAAAAGCGCAAAGGTGGAGAAAAGCTACAAGTTTAAGGAAGATCCACTTGTTGAAAGAGTAGCTTTGGATATAGAAGAAAAGAGGTGACAACGTGACAAGAGAGGAGCAACAAAAAGGAGAGATAAGAAAACACTAGAAGAGATGGAGAGGAAGTTGCAGGAAGTAGACCAGAAGCTCAAAGAAGAGAAAGAGATATTTAGAAGAGAGAAAGAAGTGCAACTGGAATAGGAATAGGAGGAAGTGCAAGGCGCATAGATAGTGAAAACTACGTTGATACAAGTTGAAGACTCAGATCCACCAACGGAAGATGATGAACAGGGTGAGAAGCCATAGGAACAGGAACTTGCTCAGTAGGATGAATCGATAGTAGAATAGATGGATACTGAGATGGAAAGACTGGATTAGGTTTAGGACACTAATTGTTGTATTGTTTTCTTCTCAAAGATCTATGAAAAGAACCCACTAAATATTGTGGATGACTAAGAAACTCAACAATATAAATGGCCGTTAAACATTGTAGATCTGCAACAACTGATAGAAACAAAACCTGCCAAAGTCTAGATCTATGCAAAAATCATAGTTAAACAACAAAAAGAAAGAGTAATAACTCCAATCATCCAATGGAAACCAGATATGTAAAGAATAGTTTTATTATAACACCTATGAAGGGAACAAATAAATGTTACCAGTCCCCCTCTATGGGATGGGTTCTTCGCTATCCTAAAACGTCTTCATCTTGTGTAGAGTCTCTCTCCTCTATAATGCATAAACCCAGTGAAAAATATGGTGTGTGACAATGAAAATAATTAGAGTTACAACAATGAGTGCAACAATGAAAATAATTAAAAGTGAATAATGAATGCAAAGCCCTTCTATTTATAACAAAATATTGAGTTATTTTGAATAATGAGAAATAATAAAATATTATTGATCCCATTCTTGGAATAACCACTTGGAATATTTTATTATATTTGTTTAGGAGGGAAAAAGTATTTAAACTTTTATTTAGAAATAATAAATAAATAAATGTTTTATTTATCATCTCAAGAATTAGTTAAGGAATAATAAACAAATAAGAATTTATTTAATTATTCCTAAGGGAATTAGTAAAATTTAACAAAGAATAATAATTAATTAGTGTTTAGTTACTTATTCTTAGAGAAAATAAGATAAATAGTGATTTAACTATTTATTTTTCATGATTGGGTCAAATATGACAATGAATAATAATAAAACAATGGTTTAATTAATTCTTCCTAGAATAAAATCAAATAAATAGTGATTTATTTAATTATTCTTCACGGGTTTAACTATAAATTACTTAAAAAATGTTGTTTATTAAGTAATTTCTCATAGTGAGAGAAATTTTAGCATGGTAAAATTGGTTCAAATGGTGTACTTCGATCCATCTAGTAAATTAGGCTAGATGATCAGTCTTTTTGTGATAACAAATTGTCCCCCAATGTACCAGTGTTAGGAGAAAAATGTATGACTAAAGTACATTGTAAAGACACAATCACTAGGAAACATAGGGGAGTCAGAGAGAGAGAGAGAGAGAGAGAGAGAGAGAGAGAGAGACCAATGAAGTTGAATGTGAGAGAGGATAGGGACAAAGGGATGAGACTAATGCAAGTCTCCTTTTATGTTGTGGTACTGGACCTCACTCAGGTGGGGGAGACATACCCATACCCGCCGAGATAACTTAGTACAAAATTAATGGTTCACCTAGAAATATAAAACTGAGCAATGAAGTACATGATGAATGATACATGACATGTTGGCATAACATAGCCATAAAATAATAAAATGTGTCCCATATACATAATGCACTTGGAAAAACATGAGCCAAGACTGAATACAATAATATGAGTACATGAGATACAAAGCCCCTTCCCTAAAAAAATGGGTGGGAGAGAGGGTAGAACAACTGGAGAAGCCCTGTTGAACAAGGAAGGACTCTACAAAACTTAATGGAACATTTGGAGGAGACATGCATTCTATGAACACTATGATTGGTAGGAACCAAACCCATCAACTCTATGGAACTGCATCTGAGGCTGTAGCATAGGAGGTATGCATCTTGTCATGTGGGGGGCTACCTGAAGGGTCAACCCCTCATGAGGTCTGAAACATCTCACACACACCCAAGAATCACTTGTACAATCTACTGCATCACTCGACCAGCAAATGTATGGATTAAGAACATGAAACGACTAAGTAAAAGGACAATAATGACACCCTTTGCTCGATCTAAGGCACCAAACAAGAATGGAAGTTGGAATCGAGATACACTGCCCTCTAGGATGTTCTTCTAGAATAAATGAGTTGATGTCGACATAATAGGGCCCATGATAGAAGAGGCGGTGAGGATC
>APFE030658388.1:0-13727 GCA_000404065.3 Pinus taeda
ATCGACAATTAGAACTAGTCACAATAGCAGGAAACACAACGCGCCCCATAAAGGTTCCACGTAGAAGCATTCTAGAAGGTATGTGGAATCATGAACAGAGTTCACCACGCGAGATGAACTGATTGGGACTGGCATGTACTGGCAGTTCGATGGGCCTCTAGGGCCTTGTACAAGAATCTAAGCATGGAAACGATCTTAAAGATGACGGGCAGAGTCGAGGCCATAGGTTTAGGAGGAAGGAATCTTCACATAGTTGAAACCATTCGTAGGGACCAGGATGAAGGAATTATGCCACCATGTGAAGTTGACTATATGAAGTTGCAGGACACCATTTGGTGAGGGCACTTGTGAATTCGCAAACTCGAAGAAAATTGAGTACAACTAAGGAAGAAAAGTAGGATCTTGGACAAAGAAATCAACAAACTGAAAACAGAAATCACAAAGGTAGGTTGTGCCAAGGAGCTAAGTATGATAGAACAAGAGGGAGGTAGCCATACTACTGCATTAGAAGGATTTGTGGCTCCGATACCATGGTTGTGGCCACACCTCACTAGACAAAGGAATTGAGGGAGCGCACCATATAAGGAAGAACGTGAGGAGTTGGATGGTGCAAGGGTAGGTAAGGAAGGCCTACAGACCAAGTCGAAAGGTGATGTGAAGCCTCGCACCGATGGTGCGACCACCTGATTATCTGTAGGAAGCACAGTCTCAATGCTCCAAGTAGTTGAAAGAGAGCACAATACTTTAAAAGAGTATGTATGGGAGCTACATGACAAGGAGGTTGCACACAGGATCGGTATATCATGGGAGCCATGGCCACACATAGGTGGCTGTGCTACAGTGCGGGTAGGCTGGGAGGTGACTGTTGGTGTCACTGTTCATTCTAAGAGGTCTAATTTAAGGCAAAAAGGAGTAGGCAATGAGAAATTAAGACACAAATTAAGAACAAGATTTGGGACGATTTGCCGCTAAGAAGGCATTAATGATGTAGAAGTAGGGGGAGGATCTAATTCAAATTCAAGGGATGCTATAAAACCCACAGGGCCAGCTCCAAGACAACACTTGGTTGTTTGAGAATTGAGCAAGTACAGAGCCTTGAGCGCCATGTACTATTACCATCCTCAAGTGTATACACAATGACAACTGCTAGAACAAGAGTGCGATTTGCTGAAGTTACCGCGGACCCTGGTATGGCCCATGAGGAGCCTGGAGAGGCGGAAAATGCTCCAGAAGTTCCAAAATCACCACACACACCACGACCACAAAAAGACAAGCAAACGATGGGGCCAGTTCGTGTATCACCAAGAAACCCCCAGTTTAGGAAATTGTCAATGGAAGAGAAGGGCAAAGCCATCACCCTTGAAACAGAGGAGGAGGAGGAAGACTTGCAAGCTCTGATCACCAAAATTGAGGTGTAGGATGATGAGGCAGAGAATGTTTCCCAATTTCCTTCAGCGATAAAATTACCACCCTACATCCCCCTCATGGAAGGGGAAAGCTAAGATACTGAAGGACCTAGAGGCCATGAAGAGTGCACTTCAGGCCCCGTTCATTCCTGATGAAGTAAGGTTTGAAGATCTGCCATTGGGATGGGTACCGAATATGAAGTTCAATTATTGGGACCTCACAAACAACGAGAAATTCCCACAGTTGGCCACAGAGAAGTTACTGAAGCAAAAATGGTTACGCGGTGTGGACAGGGCTAGATTACTCCATCTTTGATGGATACCCCGCTACCACCATGTGTCCATCACCATTTTTGTCATCTAGTAGCTATTGTGCCTAGTGCATGATGGGTATCTCTAGCTAGAGGAGCCGCTTCCCATCACGGCCGATCTAATTCACTGGATTTCTTGACTGCTTGTTAAAGGAAACAACCCCATAGCCATCACAGGAATGAGCAACGCCTTGGCCCTTATAGAAGTTATGAAGGCCAAGTATAAGCTAGAAAAGAGAAAGCGAGGGTACGTAATAGCAAGCAAGGACCAAGGGGTGTGTGGAGCCAGCCAGCTATTGGCTGGCAAGTTAATGAGGAAATGTCATGCTGACAAAGTGCCAGCATCTATAATTACATTAGCAGACTAGTGCATAGAGGGTGTCCAGTTTAACTGGGCATAGTTCCTATGCGACGAGTTTTTGACAAACTATAGGGATGCCTTGGTTGCTCTATCCATCCTGTTGGTTGCAGGGGAGCTGCTGAAGGATAGCCAGTTTCCCAATGTTGAGGGTGACCTACCCAAAGCTGCGAGGTACACCTCACTCTGGTCTGTAAAAGACGTGATGAGGATTTGCGAGATAAAGGTGTTCTGGGTGTTCCTGGAGGTGAGGATATGAACATGGATCAACTGTAGGCCACACTTATCCCTTACAGTTCATAACAACCTGCAAAGCGTGGCATAATTCAAGGCCAATATGCATAACCTGTATATCTGGGCTTGTAAGGATCCCGCATGAAAATGGGTGAAGCTCCCGTTCATCGCAATGGATGATGCGATCTTTGCAGTAATGGAGTCATGGCCTCCAGAGTGGCATGCCCTGGACTTGGTAGAAATGGAAAAGATCGCAGTAGAGCAACGAAAGAAGGACACCAAGCTATGCATCACACAGCTGGCTAAGAGGAAGCACTAGGAACAGGAAGCCGCTACTTGTCAGAAGGCAGGCGATGCAGTAGCAGCAGTACATATGGCATAGATTACAACCCCGCTGACCAGAGAGGCCGAGGAAGGCTAGGAGATGTCCTCGGGGTAGCAGACCAGGGAAGTGGATAGGGACAAGGACCGTGCAGACCCCAGTACAACATAAAAACAACTCAAGCAGCTGCGCGACCCAAAGAAAATCATCCCTAGGAAGAAACGGAAAGCCACAAAGATGTGCAATGACCCGATAACACTTATAGAAGGTGATCTATTGCGTATCAGTAAAACGATTCGGGAAGTCGCTGAGGGCGTACTCCAGGGATTGTGGATGGAGAAGAACACTGTGTTGGGGGCGTTCAGCACACAGTTATAAGGTTTATAGTCACAACACCGCCAAACAGGCACGATGGCCTAGTATGTCGTAGCAGGAACCACTGAGACTGAACAACCGCTGCACGCCCGTATGGGTAACACCTTCATCTTACGAGAAGGCACGCTAGTAACAACAAGAAAGGATGACCGGGCTATGATGAGTAGTGTGAAAGGTGTCATCTTGAACTTGGATGCCCTGCCATGTGAAATACTGTACCAGCTGCAAGATGGGGTGATCACTGAACTTCATGCCTGGGAAGGCCAAGCGATCCAGGTGCTACATGAGCAGAAAATAAACATGGAATAGCTCTGCATCCAAAGGGATGCGTTGGTTGCGTAGGCTAGTAGATTGGAGCAGGTTGTAGAGGATGCATGCAGGAGCATTCTAGAAATGGTTGTGCCAGTAGAGCTACTAGCAGTAGATCGTGTTCATAGATTAGTGGCTGTAGTCTGTGAGGCCTAGGAGGAAATGAAAAAGGTTCAGTTGGAGTTGAACTTGCAAATCACCGAGCTACGATTGAAGGCACAACCCTCCACACCCTTGGAAGTTAGAGAGCAGTGCCACTGTGCAATTCAATCGAGGTTGGGAGTAATAAAGCGTGTCGTAAAGGATTAGACGAGCTTGTTGGATCAGTCACTCTTCACGCTAACCTCACTGCAGGAAGATCCAACTATATAGCATCTAGAGATAGAAGCACGGCAGTTGTAGCACGCATATGAAAATGTCAAGGGGACTGTGCGAATGGTCTCCTTCACTCAGTGATTGGCCAAGATGAAGGAGGCCTAGGTTCTAAAGGAACAGGTGGACGTCGCGCATTAGAAAGAAGCAGTGCTAAAAGCGCGCATCTAGCCTTGACTCGAGGAAGCATTCACGATCACCACCAAGGTCAAGGCAAAGCTGGCACAGATGCAGGGCATATATACGCTAAGGCAAAGGATTGCCTCTAATAATGACGCATTGGAGATATGCGCACAACTGTTACAGTGGACATTGGAAGAATGTGCTACGGACTTAGGCAAAGCGTAGAAGCTGTTGGATGGACTCTGCGTGAAGATCACCGCACCAGCCGAGTGACTTGGGATGAGTCACGATGATTGTGTTAGGGGCCTATTGGGTAGCGAATCCCCCCATAGTAGGTTTTTGGGGCTTAAAGCCCGAGTTTGGTCAATGTAATGTAAAGACCCCACAAAATGCGGGCGTGGAGTGCGAGAGTCTAGGGTTGTCCACCCTAAATTAATGTAATTTAATGTAAAGTTTGTCAGCCTACCCATGGTTGGCAGACCATGGGATTGTATAAATAGAGTGAGGCTCTAAGTGTCAAGGGAGTCTAAGTTTTGATAAGCAATAGAGATATGCGAAGGCATGATTAGAAGCTAGAAGTAGATATGAAGGGCTTAGGTCATAGTGATAGGTAGAGGCTCCGCAACTGAGTGTGCGGAGGCCTGGTAGAGTCCATAGCTATGTGCACAGATCCTTGTGGCTGAGTGCACAGGGCAGAGTTCGGATTGTACTTGAACAAAGAATTAATAAAAGATAAGTTGATTCTGAAACATTTGTGTGTCTATGCTCTGTTATATTTATGCATCTCTTTATAGTTTTATGATTACATGCACTTGTTATGAATGTTGAATGATTAATGAGAATATTGGGCCCACATAATTAAATTAAGATCTATAATAATAGCACAATAAGAGTAAAAGATCTAGACAACACCTCCTTGCGCTCTTTACACAGCAACACAAAAGCAGTTGCACAAACTACGAAGGATAGAAGGCTGCGCGGAGCAGTGCAAGTGTGCAGGTTCGGTTCGCGAACTTCCTAGACTTCATCAAGACATCCCTAAGGTGTGGAAACCTGGTTTCAACACCCTCCCATACTACCACGGGTGAGACCTCAGTTCTCTCT
Source organism: Pinus taeda (assembly GCA_000404065.3). Taxonomy (NCBI): domain Eukaryota; kingdom Viridiplantae; phylum Streptophyta; class Pinopsida; order Pinales; family Pinaceae; genus Pinus; species Pinus taeda. Next base: position 4,915 of record APFE030658388.1, read on the forward strand.
CCGCAGACTGTTGCAGAAAGGGCTGGTAGTTTCGGTATTTGTTTGGCTAAATCACTTCTAAACCTGGGTCAGGACCCAACAAGCCAACAATCAATTAAGGAAAGGAACGTGGAAGACCATCGTTAATAATGTAAATTGATAACAAGTGTGAGAGAAACCACCAATAATGACGATGACCCTCAAGGTACACCAATACAATCTTCAAGTGTAAATAGGTAAGCTGAAGTCAAACACTTACAGAATCATTCGATCGAAAGACAATGATGTAAGCCTATTGTCAAATATGAAGAACTTGCCATTGAGGCATGTAAGATTCAAGGTACTGAAAGGGAATTTCTAAATCAACTTCCTATTAATGAGTTGAAGTCAACAAGAAGTGATCCATTGAAGGAAGGCCATAATTTTTCCCACATCATCAACATGAAGCATAGGATATCTCAAAATGATAGAAGTGATTTAGGATTTTGCAGAGACGGTCACATAGGTATAAGAGGTTTCACTTTTGTAGATAGGACTTCTGATCTGAATTTAAGCAAGAACATAAAAAATTATAGAGATAACCATAAACATAGTGATGCAGTGGAAATAATACTTCATTTCATTAATGTAAAATATTGAAATATGCTTACAAACAGGAATGGTAATAACCTAGCTAGGCCGATGGTAGCTTATCTCTGAGAAGATATGTGGTAGCTACATGCCTCTGAACTACCTTACAATGAGGCTCAAGGGCCCTTTTATTATTGAAAAATAAGAGAAAACCCTAAAAACTAAAACCCTAACCCAGGATATGTAACACCAAGAGTTTATGGGCCCTGTTGGGGTGAGTTGGAAAACCAACTTCCCATGGTCGTAAATTGATCATATTATCTCCATTTGACACGCATGATAGGCCATTGGAAAGATCTCTCTGAGGACTACGATGAAAAAGATGATTTTAGACGGAAAATCGCTCATCGTATATTTCCAAAAAAATGTTGTTTAGGGCCTCAAAATGGCTCCAGAAGTTTAGGGCCCGAAAAACTACTAAAAAAAGTAAATTGTGCTACAATTAAGGAAACTAAAAAATTGAAAGAAGCAATGGTGGGGGTCCAAGTGGAATTGGTGGGTAGCCACCAATATCCACCTAGATCTTTCCTCCCCCCTTAGGAAGCAATGGTCCCCATTGCATTGAGTTCCTCCATGAGATGAGGGAACTTCTGCTGAACTTGGTCCTTGGTGAGCCACTTGCCTTGGTGAAGGAGTTGGCCTGCATTGACAAATCGATATAGTTGCATATTCTGCTAGCGAGTGTGCTTGATTTGTGTGTCCATGATCTGATCAGTTGTACCTTGTTCCATGTAATTTGGATTTAACTCTCTCAGTATGAGTTGTTCTGCAATGTCGGATGTGTCTAGTAATGGGGGAAAGTATGGTTGAAGGCGGTCCACATTGAACACTAGGTGTAGGCCAAGGAATGGGGGAATGTGTTGAAGTCCCAAAAATCAGGTCTACAACAAGGGGGATACCCACCTGCCCCGGACCTTGAAATTAGCTCCTTTTCCATTTGGGATTTGGGTCTGACTCGGGATTATGGGACCAGTTTCCCAATTTGTGTGTGTGTGTGTTGAGAATTGATATTTCCTTTCAAATAATTTCTAATTTAAATGCTTTTATTCTAAATCTAATATAACAACAATGCAATTGTATTCTAATGAATAGAAATATCTAATTCTAAAACTAACCCGAGATTTAATCTTTCAGTTATGCGATCTAAAATAATTTCTAACAGCAATTGATAATAAAGATCATTCGATCACTATGAGAAAATAATTCAATAAAGATAAACAATTTCATATAAAAATTTAGCAGAAACAATTGTGAAAAGCATATCACATAATAAGTCACTTATATATTAAGCATAAATAGAATAGCCATCACCATACAAAAGTGCCAAACGATAACTCAAGCATTCATGTATAAATAACTAAACATAAATATCACCTTAACACATAAGAAGAAATCATTAAGAGATAAAAGTACCATTGATAACAAGTCCTACTCATGAGCTTCAACAATAATAATTTATCTCCTCTTAATTCAACATCTACTAAGAGTACAAAAGTGCAATTTCAGTAGTAGATATTAAACACAGATATCAATAAATCTTGTTCCATTCATTCATCAAAACCTCCTCGGAGGGTGCAGAAGTGCATGTTCTGAGGAAACATTTTTGACAAATTTCAGGACCCTTCTCTAAATGCATGAGAAGGGTTGAAATACTACTAGCTATATCAAAAAATAGTTTATCACAAAAATATAGGAAGAGGTTTAAATGACTGTCCTCATCTAAGGCAAAAAATAAAGCAAAACTAAAACTGAAACTGAAAATAAAACTGGATCTGGAAATTAACTATCTATGTATCTGTTCTCTGTGGTTGCAAGCACTTAGCATCGACTTCAGGAGAGTTCATTGGCCAACCTCAAACTTTAGTTGCCCTGTGAAAATAGAATCGACAAGTGTTGTTGCCATCTTGTCGAAAAAATTAATGAGGCATTTGAGTGTCATGCATTGACTGTGTGGTTTTACCAAGTATCGCCACTAAGAATCCTAATTCGACTTGGTTAAACTTTTGATAGACTCTACTCTTTCTTTAGCCTTTTGTCTCCAGCTTGTCTGTAGATGTTGTACATATGATCTGATATTTACATACCATTTTAAGGGTATCTCTGATAAATACCACTGGTTCTTAGAGCTCGGGTTTTGCCTTTAGCCTTTAGCACTTTTTCCTACAATTTTCTGGGCTTACAGAGGACTGAGTGATCAGAGGCTTTCCCTCTCTAGGGGTTTTGCCTGGCGATGCACGATTATCAGAAACTGCCTCCGTTTCTTGATCTGGGCTTCCTTAGTGATATTTTTTGCCTCTTGTGTATTTTTGTTAGAGTATATATAAACCTTAAATTTTGTGGAGTGAACAACCCAATGAGTCCTTGGCTCTGAGTCTTAAACTGTTTGTCCATTATCTCAACACTATCTGATGAGCCCCAGAAATGGGTAATTATATGGGCTTATTTAGCCTCCTAATTTGACTTAATCCACCATTCTTATTAGTTTATTGCATGTTTTTTATTATATTTATGCTAATAGAGTGAATTGGGTTAGTGATTATGCCAAAAAGTCTAATGTGTGCTTTATGCAGATTTTTGGTCAATTTTGAGACAAAATCAAAGGTTTAATGAGCACTTGGCAGCCAAATTCGTTGAAGAACAAGGGAGATGATTTGTAGGAAGGTGTCCCCTTCATTTATGAGCCCTTACCTCGAATTCTCCATAAAAAACTCTGAGAACAAGGGGCAGCCAAGCAAGTTAAGAAGAATTGTTGTTAACTGCAAGTTTTGGCAGCTGAGTTCCTAAAGTTTAGGAGGACTGTTGGGGTCCTTAATTTGTATAAATAAGAAGGCTTAGGGCCTCAGTCAGGGGTTAGTCAGGGGTCATTCAGATTGTAGTTAGATTTTATTCAGTAGGTTAGTCATTTTTTTAGTCTACTTTTGCACTTTAGTGCAGCGCTGTATCAGCACATTTTCGAGCTTTTTCTTATAGACAGTTTTTGGGATGTAACTATTATTTTTTGATCAATAAAGATGAATCTAGATTTTCACTAGCTCTAATCTTTCTTAGGAGGCTGTAGCCCTTGAGGTTAGGTCCAACCCAAGTGCCAGTACCTCCTTTGTGTACTTTTATATGTCTTTGCTACATTCATAGAATAAAATCTGTTATTTAGGTTAAAATCTTGTTTTGTTACTTAGGTTGCTTTTTATGATTAAAGAAGATTTTCATACTTTAGGTTGATTTGATAGTTTGGTTAATGAAAATATCTACAAAAAGGCCACCAAGAAATCCCTGATCTCATCTCTCCCTCCTTGGGACCATGCGCTGAGACCAAGGCATACTTGTTGCCACAAGAACATTGTTTTTGCCTCTTCATGCAATTACTAGTGTTAGATTTTTAGTTAGGAAAGCTGATACTAGTTGTACTTGCATCTTTAGAATCTGTTCTTACTAGTTTCAATAGTTATCTTGCATAATTTTCTGCCAATAAACTTTTGTTCATCATGTTTCTGGTTTTTAGGTCAAAGTAGGTCAAAATAGCTAGATCTTTGGTTTTCCTAGTCTCCGTTGATTAATTTTGGAAAATAGTGTGCAGAACACCTGTGACACCTCCCCGCCTACCCTTCCTCCATCATACAACCTGTTCCAACCCTTAATCCAAGATTCCTTCCCTCCATTTGCACATTTTCCCACTTTGCCCTAATTTCTACATTCTTGTGCATCATTGCTCCCTCCATCCTTGAACAAATCCAATCACCTTAATCACTCCTTAGCCTCATTCACCAGGTCCTAGACCCCTTAAAATCCTTATCTATCCTTTATTTCCACTTTCCCAATGTTTTTCCACCATCAACCCTCCAAAATCATCTTTCGGATCTTCCTGTAGAACACCCTGCAGAACCCCTGCAAACTTCCTGTAGAAGTTCACGTGAGCGGTTTTTGGAGATCCAGTCACTGTGAAACTCTCTAGAAGGGTGTTAGGGACCCCTTAGGCCCTCTTCCCACCTTCCCAACCTCTGTACAGTCAAAAATAGTTAAAGCACATGCATAATAATTCTACAAGATTACTCCAAAATACAAAAAGATGTTCCTTTTCAGATTTCGCTTCAGAAGTAGCTTAGTCACATTCACTTTACCTTTCTGTTGTGGCCAGCAACAAACCCCCCTTTTTCATTTAAGTATTTGTCCAAAATGCTAAATGAACAGGGGACCCCTAGTTTAATTTTGAGAAAAATCAAATTTTCCTTCTTCAAAATAAAGCTACCATCGTAGGCTTAAAACGGTCTTTCGAATCTTATTACCTAAGTCTACGATAAAGTAAAGGTCTTTAAAAAATTGCATTAATGCGCAAGGTCCCCCCCACGTTAAGCCTAACGTCGCATCGTAGTAAGTAATGTTCATAAGGAAAAACCTCAAAATCTGCCGATCTGCGATAAGACCGATTGCAAGATCGCACATCGCAGAAATAAAATGGCAATACTTAACAAACATCAAACTCCTGCGACTTGCGATGTTGCAACATGCGATATTGCGATCGCCGCGATGGCACAGTCTGCGATCTAGCGATTCGCATGAAGTGCACCTTGCGATGGCACGATCTTCAATGTAACGTAAAGAAAATCATGAATCATTTAATCGCGAATCCTTCGGGCACGCCATTCAAAGAAAATCCACTTACCATAATTTGACCCCAAATCATGCACTTTTAATGATAGTAAGTGGATTAGTTTTCAGTTATTTAATGAAATAAAGATGTGTGCTTTGCTAAAGAATTGCTTCACGTAAGGTGGCATATTTGGTATATCTGTTGCATTTAAAACTCTCCCATCACCTTTCTCAATCAGTCATTTCCACTTCGCTCGTAATTTGCAGGAACTAAGACATAAGAATATTCAAAAGCCGAACGCAGGAGAAAATGGGAAAGAAATATAAAGACCAAGGCTCCGAGACGAAGGAAAAGGCTAAGGAGATGGCGCCCTTGTACACAGACACTGCATGCAACAGGGATGCAGGAATTTCGACCTGGGAAGGCATGTATAGGCTGTTGGAGGAGGAAAATCCTAGAGTAATGAAGGTTGATAGCGCCGCGGGATCACAAAAATCTTCCGAGGCATCCTTAGAAGAGCTGGCTTGTTCATTTCTTCATCGAATAGTAGCTAGACCCAAGATTTTGCCGTATACAGATATGATCAGATGGATACTTGACAATGCAGAGTTACAGGGCAGACAATTCAAGGCTCAAGGGCATGGGCTCATAGGATCATTCGCCGTGCAAGACTTAAAGCTTATGTATCATCTTCCCAAGCCTCGGACGACCTACAACACGCAATTTGTCAAGAAATTTGCAGCAGAAAACCCAAACCTGGCAGAAACCACTAAAGAATGGACCAGAAGAGAGGAGCCGCTAAAAAGGGACAAAAACGGTATGTACAGCACCGGTTCCCTCACCTCTCCATATTGTTTTGCTGCGGCCGTGCTGTGCAGGCTGTTTGGGATGCCAGACATAAATAAATTTTTGTCTGAATGGCTACCACTCATAGACGCTGCCACAAATTCCGATCTCGTGGATTGGGCCAAAATATTTTCTGATAATTTATACACTGCTGTCATGAATTACCAGTCTAAGAAATCCTTGTCACAAAGGGTCTATCCTCCTTTTTATCTGTCTGCTTACATTATGGATTCTATTTGCTATGTATCTAAATTCCCAATTATGGGTTGGAAATGGACTACCCAGGACCCGTCACCTATTCATGTCTATCACAAAGTATTATGGGATTCACAGTTTGCCCCTCACTTCTATCAGATTTGCCATGGGCTCATCTTACCCTTATATAGGATGATGTATGGTGAAGAACCCCCTAGGTGCTCACCCGAAGCGCAAATAGACATCATCCCCGTTGTAAGATGGTTCGGGGAAGAATGGTTCACTTATATTAGAGTGTTTGGGAGCACTGTACCTCCACATGTCCTACATCTGTATGTCCCCGACAAACTTTTGGCTAGGGAAATTGCCTATCAGACTTGCTCAGAAGGCGGCCTAACCAAAGAACTAAAAGACAAAAAGAAGGCCATATGGCCTCATTTTCCTATAGCTTGTGGGGCCTTCTCATTGTTCGATGTAGGACATGCTTTTGCAGAAGTAGGGAATGTGACGTCTCTACAATTATTTAAATTCCCCGCTTGACCTTTTAACCTAAATAATGTTGCCCGTGATTTCACTATAAGTGTCAGAATAAAAGTGTTCGCCGGAAAGAAAGATTTGTTTGATGACTTGTTTCAAAATAAAAGTTCATTCCAGGAAGTTTTGCGAGAAGCTAAGTCGAGGTTATCCCCAGATGACCTCCAAAGATTTTTTTTATTTAGAGAAAGAAGGCTAGCCAGTGTTCCCCTAGAAAAGCTGCGACTGCTCGCTAGAGAGCCTACTCCCAGTGTCAGCCTCAGCGGAAACTCCAGTACTTCCAAATCCAAATCTGACGCTACCCAAAGAACACCTGAACGTTCTAAAAAGTCTGCAAGCGACCAAGGAAAAGGCGAAGAAACAGCCAAGGACACAGCTCAGTCAAGTGCAATGTCGTAACTGCAAGTTTTCGCCTCCCCACCAAGAGATGTCCCTCCTCCCGTCATTAAATCGCCACTCGTCAAGACAGAGCTCGATAAAGAATGGGAAAACTTCAATGAGCTAATCAGCCTTGAAGGGCAAGTCCCAAGAACACCTGTGAACGATGCACAGGTAGCACATGAAATGGTTTCAACCATGGTCGTTAGTGCCTCAGAAATGGAGCACAGTCATATCGCTCCGCCTTCTGAGCTTCTACTTAGTGTAGAGGAAATTCCCCCACTGGATGTATTCTATAGTCCCCAACATAACGCAGTGGTGAGGAGACAAAGAAAGAAGAGAAAGCTGGAGAATATGTTGTCACAGGACGTTGAACATTTAGACGTCTTATGGAAAGACCCTAACAACAACCCGACAGAAAATCTCACGAAGTTGTCTCAAATCGCAGGAGCATACGCTTCTGCGACTATCGACAAAGCGTCAGAAGTTCAGCAACTATTGAGGGAGCAAGAAAACCAAATACAGCTACTACAACAATAGCTACAACAAGCCAATGCCAGTAATAAAGCATCCAAACAACTCGAGAAACTACAAGAAGACTTTCAGCAAATGCAGATAAGCTATCAGAAAAGCCTAGACAAAAAAGGAAAGCAGTTGCAAGCTTTACAAGAAATGCACAAGGACGAGCCCAAGCTTGCTGAATTCGTTTCAGAGTCTACTAGCTTAAATGAGCAACTTTTGCAGCAACAGGAAGAGTTGGGACGTAAAATATCGCAGTGGAGTCACTATTGCGCGCTGAGCGACAAACTCACCAATCAAGTAACAGACTTGCAAAGTGACTACGACCAGGTTGACAGACGAGTGACAGAGTATCTAGCTTGGCAGGATGGAGAGGAAGGGAACAGAGCAAATGCACCCAGAATAAATGAAAGTGTTGGAGAGGTAAATCCCCTCTACGGATAGAGGCGATCCCTACTAGCCCAAAGGGGGTCTAGCAACAATCAAACAATGCCACACTGTAGGTTCCTAGTTGTAATTAACAAGTGGGTAAAAGAAACCTACTTGGATTCCAACACTATGTTTGTCGAAGAGATGATCCTCTTGGTCCTTCGCTCCAACTGATCACAATTCTCCGCTATCCCCGCGGACGAACACCTGCACAAGCAAAGAGAGAGCAAACACGAGCGTAAAATCTACTTAAAAACAACTATGTATCAGTCAGGAAGGATACAATTTACATTAATCATTCATAGGACAAATGGAAATGGAACCATAAGAGTGGTCATCTATCTTTATTAATCAGAAAATAGAGTAAGGTACAACCGAAGTCCTGACGCTGAGTCCTTCTCTAGAGGGTCCAGCCAGCATGTCTTCCAAGCATTCACCTTTGAAGCAAATCTCCCAAGTCAAAGAGGTCTCTCTCTCACATACAAGGTCACAAGCTCATGACCTTCCTCAAGCTCAAAGCAATCCTCACACAACACACCAAATGCCTACAAAGAGCAGCACTAATGCACTAAGAATTCCTCAATCAAAGTCTATATGTTCCAACTAGCTGCTCATGGGCAATGGAGGAAGCTTATAAAGGAGAAGGGGTCTCCTTGAATAGCTAAAGGATGAGCTTTCCCCCAAGATAAGTGGATGGTCAGTCGAACAGACATGCCAG